>SJYC01124713.1:0-32284 GCA_006408675.1 Madoqua kirkii | reverse complement strand
CATTGCCAGGAGCCCGGCTGGTTTCCCACAGGGTTTGCCGGGCATGACATCACCATCACATGGTTCCAGTGGCCCAGCTGCTGGCTCGGGACATGCCTGGGTGAAGCTGGGTGGTGGAGAACAGAGCACTGGGGAACTTGGGGAGGAGGCAGGAGAGTGGTCTCAGGGAGAGAGAGCGTCACTCATGCTCACGGAGCATCACCTGCCACCTCGTCTTGTGTTAGGAACATTTGGAGAATGTCAAACAGAGTTTTACAGGAAAAATAGAAGTATGCTTATGACAAAGGAAGGAAGGACACTTTCATTGTGTAATTTTCATAGCTGTGTGTCTGTAGTCTATATTATTTCTTGGGGAGTTTGTCAGGCTAACCTCCCTATTTCCCAAAGTTACAATTCCGATTCCCCCTTTGGGGAGCCCCCATCTGTTGGGGTGACAGCACCTGGATGCACAGGCATGTCCAGGCTCAATGGGGAGACACACCCCCACTCCCCACCTGAGGCCAGCACGGGTATCCCCAGGCTCCCCCAGATCCTGCTCCTCTGTATGAGTTCCCTTGAGTGGGCTGTGGATGTGCTTCTGAAAAGCTGGGCAGAGGACACAGCAGCTTCTTGGTTCTCACTGTGGTTCCAGAGGCATTTTGTCTTCATTTGTAAGTGCCCTTTACTTGGCATTCATTCCAAGAGATTCAGCTTCCGTGTTTTGTCGATATCCTCAGCCTGCCAGGGGTCCAACCCAGCGTCAGGCCCAGCAGGCCTGGAATTCCAGCCTTGCTGACCTAAGTTGCTGCTCTGGCAAGCTGGCCATGATGGAGACAAGTCCAGCTGCAGGAGCCAGGAAACTGAAAGCTGTAATTTAAAGCCCCCCACCCCCCCACCCCACAGACCTCCCTGGTGATCCAGTAGTGCAGAATCCACCTGCTAATGCAGGGGACACGGGTTCGATCCCTGACCTGGGAAGATTCCACATGTCGCAGAGCAATGAAGCCCATGCTCCCAGCTGTTGAACCCGTGCTCTAGAGCCCGAGAGCCACAGCTGTGGAAGCCCGCACACCCCAGGTCCTGTGCAGCACAGTGGAGAGGCCGCCACAGTGTGGAAGCCCTGCTTGCCACAAGTAGACAAGCCCACATGCAACAAAGGAGACCCAGACCTTAATTCACTATTTTTTTTAATTAATAAAGCCACCCCCAAGACCCGGAGTCCCCACTGCAGGGTCTCTCTGTGGCTCCTTGCACATGCCAACACTGCTCCAGCCGACCTGCCTCTGCCCTGTTCTGCAGGTGGTGCTGGGCTGGGGGGAGGGATGGAAAAGCAGCTTACGTCAGGCTCTGAGCCAGAGCGCAGGGTCCCCGGTCCTTATGCCATACTTTTTCAATTCAGAAGCTAAGTTTGTAGGTTCAGCATCCAGGATAAGATGGGGGGCACCACCATTGCCTGCCTCATATTATTGCCCTCAGCTAGCCATGGAGCCAGGATCCTCTGGGATTTGGGAGTCTTCCCTGTAGAGGCAGCATAAGGCCAGGTCAAGTGTTTGGGCCTTGGGGTCAGATGTGGCTGTGTGACTCCAAGCAAATGACTTAACCACTCTGTGCCATCACAGGCTGGAAGCTTCCAGAGCTGAGGAGTTGCTTTGCCCCCTTCTCACCACCTCCACAGTTCCTTCCTCAGTGTTCTCTCCACAGAGCGGGGAGGGGACAGAGTTCTGAGGACCCTGGAAAAGCAGGAGGGCCCACGCTGCTGCTGGAGCCTGCCCTGCACAAGCCTGAGCTTGCCCGTCTTCACTCCCTTCACTGCAGAGCCAGGGCAGTGAGCAGTCTGGAGGGAGCACCTGTTGCCAGGAGGCTGCATGGAGTCCCCCATGCTGTGTGTGTGTGTGTGTGTGATAGCGTCACTGGGATGCAATTCACCCAGCATACAATCCATCCATTTGAGTACATAATTCAATTGTTTTTATTATATTCACATATTCAGTTATACATCAGTATTAGAGTATTTGCATCACTTTAAATGGGAGTGCATCACTTTGAATCCATCCCTTTGGCTACACCACCAAGTATCCAGCCCCTGGCCTTCTACCACCCCAGCCCAAGACAATCACTAATCTTTCAGTCTCCACAGATTTCCCTATTCTGGACATTCCATATACATGGAATCCTACAGCATGTGGCCCTTTGTGATTGCCTCTTTCTACTTAGCATAATATTGTCAAGATTCATCACCTTGTAGCATGAATCATTGTTTCTTTTTATTGTCAAATGATAGATGTTATATGGATGTGCTACATTGTTGAAAATTCATTCATCAATTAATGGCCATTTGGTCCTTTCCCCTTTGACTATTATGATTAAAGATGCTGTGAACACATGTATACACATTTCTGTGTGGACATATGTTTTCATTTCTCTTAGATATATGCCTAGGAGTGGAATTGCTGGATCATAGGGAAACTTTATGATTAATCACTTGAGGAACTCTCAGGCTGTCTTCCACAGAGCCTGTACCATTTTCCATTCCCACCAGTAGTGTATGAGGGTTCTAGTTTCTCCATATCCTGGTCAACACTTGTTACTGTCTTCTTGTTATATTTTAGCCATGCTGGTGAGTATAGAATAGCATCTCACTATGGTTTTGATTTGCATTTCCCTGATAACTGATAATGTAGCCCCCTTTTCAGGTTATTGGCCATTTCTTGGGGAAATATCGGTTCAGGTCTTTTGCCCATTTGAGCTTTAAGAGTTTTTTTATATACTTTTACTTTATATAAGCCCCTTATCAGATATGACTTACATATTTGTTCTCCTGTACCTTGCATTGTCTGTTTACTTTCTCCACGATGTCCTTTGAAGTACAAAGTTCATCATTTTGATGACATCCCATCTCTCTGTTTTTCCTTCTGTTGCTCATACTTTTGGTCCCATAACTTGCTGAGTGTTTTTAATCAGACACTTTTCCACATGAAGGGAATGGCACAGTGAACTGTTGGGCTAGGCTAAGTTCTGGTGGCTCGTATTGGACTCTGAGAGGTCATTTCAGCAGGAAATAAAGGGTCCCATCAGCTTCCTGGGTGATGGGAGTCACAAGCTCACCAGGCCTCCAGCTCTTTCGCTAGGGGATCTAGCCAGTTCAGGGCGGGAACAGACCTTCAGTCAGGGACTGCCCCTGCTGGTTGGGTCAGTAAAAGTAAGAAGTGAGAATTGGGACTCTAGAGATAGGAGGGCCTGAGTTTGAATCCAGAATTGCCACTGAGTGATGTGGGAGGCTGAGACAGAAACGTCCTCTTTGTGAATCCTGTTCCCGCCCCTGTTCATGAAGGGGTAGAGAAAAGGGCCCCTTCTCAGTGTTTGCATTCAGACTGACAGGCAGCTAGGATCTTGGGAACTGACTCAGTCCTCTGTCCTCCAGCCATGAAAGCCGACCGGAAGCGCCTAAAGGGTGAGAAGACGGACCTGGTGAACCAGATGCAGCAGCTGTATGCCACGCTGGAGAGCCGCGAGGAGCAGCTCCGCGACTTCATCCGCAACTACGAGCAGCACCGCAAGGTCGGCTCCCCACCTGGCCCCGATCCACCAGACACCAGACCCTGGCTCCCCGCCCAGCGCAGGGCCCGACCTCGAATCTCAGAACACAAGAGGCCTGCTCGTGTCCCCTTACACTCACTGGGGGAAACCCGAATCTGGGTGCTGAGATGAACACACTCAGCCCCTAATCATAGCTCTGTGTCTCCTGGGCAAACCAGCCTGGACAGGAAGCCCAGTCGGTGACAGTGTAGGCTCCAGATTCCAGCTGGTCTGGGTTCAGATCCCAGCTCCCCACGTGTATGCCCTTCGGCATCTCCTTAACCTCCCAGAGCCTCAGTTTCCTCATCTGCAAACTAGTGATCATGGTGCAGACCTTGCAGAGCTATGATGAGGACCCTGTGAGATGATGGATACAGAGCATTAAACATGGTGCTCAGTAAATGTCAACTTTACTAGTAATACCATAATAAGAGTGTGAAGAGAGAGTGGGGCGAACCATGAGATAGCAGGAAATCCTGCCTCCCAGGAGAGAGTCCTGGAAGGCTTCACAGAAGTGGTGATATACAAGTCAGGCTCTGTGGGGTGAGTAGGAGTTTCTGGTCAGATGACTGAGGAATCTGGTTCAGTCAATATCTGGTATATGTTCTGTGGTCATGCCATAGAGAGCTTCCCAGGAGGCACTAGTGGTAAAGAACCTGCCTGACCATGCAGGAGATGTAAGAGACGTGGGTTTGACCTCTGGGTTGGAAGATCCTCTGGAGGAGGGCATGGCAACCCACTCCAGTATTCTTGCCTGGAGAGTTCCATGGACAGAGAAGCCTGGTAGGCTACAGTCCATGGGGTCACAAAGAGTTGGACATGACTCAGCACACATGCCATACAGAATACTGAAACACAAAGGAAAGAGAGTCAGTCCCCAGAACCAAGCAGGCCTTATGAGCCTCTATGTTTGCGGGGGGAGAATTGTAACCTTCTGGTGAGCAGGATAGAAAATCTATTGAAAACTGCCCTGTGCCTGATACCACATGTCAGTGAGTGTGACCAAGTTTGCTTGTGCTCTGCAGAGAAAATGGAGGTGGGAGGCTCTTAGGTTTCCTCAGGCATAGGAGCTCTGAGCAGTTCTTCCAACAGCTGGTGGGCTGGTTGCATGAGTACACTCACGGGTGTTGCCTCTGAGCCGGAGTCCGCAGGCAGGAACTTCAGAGATGGGCTCTGAATTTAAATGCTTCATCCCCACAGCCCTCTTTGGTCTGCAGCACTGACTCTTGCTCTCACTGCCCAAGTACACAGATCCCTTCCTTTCCAGAATGAAAACAGCCCCAGGGGAGCTCCCTGGGCCAGGCACCCACAGCCTCTGAATGGTCCACAGTTTCCCAGCTGCCCTGGGTGTCGGCCCCAAGCAGCAGGACCCCCGCTTCTCATGCTTGTCCTTCTACAGTAGGTGAGCACAGTCCCTGGAAGTTGGCCTCCCCGTGCCTGTCACTTGCAGACAGAGGGTGGCACTAAGTCAACAACCTGTGGAAGCAGGGAGGAGGAATGGGAACCACTGCTGCCTGCTTTCTTGGTCCTCTTCTGGATCCCAGACCTCCTCTGTGTCCTCACTTGGCAGAAGGGTCAAGGGAGCTCTCTGGGGTCTCTTATAAGTGCACTAATCCCATTCCTGAGGGCTCCACCCTCATGACCTAAGCACCTCCCAGAGGTCCCACCTCCTAGAATAATCACATTCTCTCTCTCTCTCTCTCTCTCTCTCTCTCCCTCTCTCTCTCTCTCTCTCTCTCTTTTAAGTATTTATTTATTGGCTGTGCCCGGTCTTAGCTGTGGCATGCAGGATCTCTAGTTGTGGAATGTGGGATCTAGGCCTCTGACCAGGGATTGAACTCAGGGCCCCTGCATTGGGAGTGTGAAGTCTTAGCCACTGGACCACTAGGGAAGGCCCTGGGGTTTCAGCATATGAATTTTGGTGGGACAAACATTCGGACTATAGGACTACCACCTCTCTCAGTCCACCACTGCCCATTCTCCTTTCCTAGCTGAAGCACCTGTAGTAGGTCCCAAGAACCTGATTTTTCTCCAGCAGGTGAGACAGAGAGAACCTTTGCTCAAGTGGCCCCATGCCCATCAACAGGGAAATATGGTCACCCTTGTTTGAGGCCAAGTGACATGGGGCAGGGGCCAGAGAATCAGCCCACAGTGATACCCGCTTCCAGGGATGTGCTGTCCCCAAGGGCAAGGGGCAGGCCCCAGGCTGTCCTTGTCCTTGATACCACTTGTCCTCAGTCATCAGCTTCCTTGTGTGTTAGTCAGTGTTCTCCAGAGAAATTATATATACATATATATATATATATATATATATATAGAGAGAGAGAGAGAGAGAGAGAGACAGTTATTAGAAGGAATTGGCCCACATGATCATGGAGGCCGACAAGTCCCATGATCTGCCGTCTACAAGCTGGAGATCCAAGAGAGCCAGTGCATCATCCACTTGGAGTCCAAAGGCCTGAGAGCCAAGCTGTAAGTTCCATCCAAGGGCAGGAGAAGACCCATCCCGAGTTCAGCTCTCAAGTAGACAGGGCAGTTTCTTCCTTCCTCTACTTTCTACTCAGGCCTCAAAAGGATTGGATGATGCTCAACTCAACGTTGGGGAGAGCCATCACTGAGCCCACCAGTTTAGATGTTAATCTCATCTGAAACAACGTCGCAGACACAGCCAGAAATAATGTTTAGCTGAAAATCTGAACGCCCCATGGACCAGTGAAGCTGACACATAAAATTACCATCACACTTGGCCCTGAAGGCAGGTGACACAGAGGTTAAGACCAGATAAGGTTTAGAATCTCACCTCTGCCATTCACTAGCCAAGCGGCCTGATCCTTAAAACTGGGATAATGATAGCAAGCACTCAGAGCCCAGCCTGGTCAGCACTGAAGCTTCTGGTGAACAGAAAGCACGAGGCAGGCGGTGGGTTGGGGGATGCTTGCTATTATTGTCGTTGTTGTTATTATTATTATTATTACCACCATGACCTCTGAGGATTCAGAGTCAGGCATTTGATCTTGGAAATTTCACAATGGGTTTCAGGGCCCTTCTATGGGCCCCTCATCTACTACAGCCTGGTGACGGTCCCCCCAGCAAACCCAGAGAAGCACACCCACTGTTAGGAAGCCCCTGGCTGGGCAGGAGCAGTATAAGAAATAAAAGACGAAGTGGTCTACTTTCAAGAATAGCTAGTTTTGAGTGACAGCTTGTTGATGTAATAGCCGATAGCCATAAGGCTTACAAAACCGGAAAGTCTGGGCAAAAAAAGGGAGGGTGGGATGCCTAGGATTTTCACACGGGGTTTATTGTATTGGTGCATTTAAAACATAAGAACAGGAATAGGGTTTCACTGGGCTCATCCTATTGGTAAATTCAAAACATAAGAATGTAAATAGGTGTGCAGGAAAGGAGCAAAGAAGATGTCTGGGAGGCTGTTCAGTCACAGTCATGTCTGACTCTTTGCAACCCCAGGGACTGCAGCACGCCAGGCTTTCCTCTCCTTCACCATCTCCTTCCTGGAGCTTGCTCAAACTCAGTGCACTGAGTCGGTAATGCCATCCAACCATCTCATCCTCTGTTTGCCCTTCTCCTCCTGCCTTCAACCTTTCCCAGCATCAGGGTCTTTTCTAATGAGTCAACTCTTCGCATCAGGTGTCTACTTTCTACTCAGGCCTCAAAAGGATTGGATGATGCTCAACTCAACGTTGGGGAGAGCCATCCACTGAGCCCACCAGTTTAGATGTTAATCTCATCTGAAACAACGTCGCAGACACAGCCAGAAATAATGTTTAGCTGAAAATCTGAACGCCCCATGGACCAGTGAAGCTGACACATAAAATTACCATCACACTTGGCCCTGAAGGCAGGTGACACAGAGGTTAAGACCAGATAAGGTTTAGAATCTCACCTCTGCCATTCACTAGCCAAGCGGCCTGATCCTTAAAACTGGGATAATGATAGCAAGCACTCAGAGCCCAGCCTGGTCAGCACTGAAGCTTCTGGTGAACAGAAAGCACGAGGCAGGCGGTGGGTTGGGGGATGCTTGCTATTATTGTCGTTGTTGTTATTATTATTATTATTACCACCATGACCTCTGAGGATTCAGAGTCAGGCATTTGATCTTGGAAATTTCACAATGGGTTTCAGGGCCCTTCTATGGGCCCCTCATCTACTACAGCCTGGTGACGGTCCCCCCAGCAAACCCAGAGAAGCACACCCACTGTTAGGAAGCCCCTGGCTGGGCAGGAGCAGTATAAGAAATAAAAGACGAAGTGGTCTACTTTCAAGAATAGCTAGTTTTGAGTGACAGCTTGTTGATGTAATAGCCGATAGCCATAAGGCTTACAAAACCGGAAAGTCTGGGCAAAAAAAGGGAGGGTGGGATGCCTAGGATTTTCACACGGGGTTTATTGTATTGGTGCATTTAAAACATAAGAACAGGAATAGGGTTTCACTGGGCTCATCCTATTGGTAAATTCAAAACATAAGAATGTAAATAGGTGTGCAGGAAAGGAGCAAAGAAGATGTCTGGGAGGCTGTTCAGTCACAGTCATGTCTGACTCTTTGCAACCCCAGGGACTGCAGCACGCCAGGCTTTCCTCTCCTTCACCATCTCCTTCCTGGAGCTTGCTCAAACTCAGTGCACTGAGTCGGTAATGCCATCCAACCATCTCATCCTCTGTTTGCCCTTCTCCTCCTGCCTTCAACCTTTCCCAGCATCAGGGTCTTTTCTAATGAGTCAACTCTTCGCATCAGGTGGCCAAAGTACTGGAGTTTCAGCTTCAGCATCAGTCCTTCCAGTGAATATTCAGGGTTGATTTCCTTTAGGAGTAACTGGTTAGATCTCTTTGCAGGGCTGTCTGGGAGGGGCCAGCCCATAAAGAGGGAGGGAACAAACTTGGGTGGTGTCCCAGCAGATTGTTCGCCCCATCGGACTCAGCCAGTGGGGAGCTGGGGGAGGCATTCAGACGCTGCGGTAACTTGCTCTGTGTAACGACTCTGGGTGTTCCTGCCCACCGGACACTCCATCTTGCAAGACCGTCATTAAAGCCGGGCTTCCCCCTGCACCTTGTGTCTCCAAGTCCATTCTTTTGAGTTTGGGCTAATGAGAGTGTTTCTCACAGTAGGTCCTAGCTGGCCTCACACAGACCCCGATCATGGACCCTGCCTCCAGGAGAATGGGAGAGTCTCGGTAAAAAAGCAAGAACCGTGCAGAAAAGTAACCCAGACAGGACCTTCTGGGGAGTTCCGAGGGTCCCAGAGGATCTAGGAACAGGGGGTGGGGAAAGTATTCCCAGGGTACATGCACCTTGAAGGAGGCTAGAGCTAGATCAGAAAAGCAAAGAGAGGGGAATTCCCTGGTGGTCCAGTGATGAGATCTTGGCACTTTCACTGCTATAGTCTGGTTTGATCCCTGGTCAGGGAACTAAAATCCTGCAAACTGTGTGGTGTAAATAAGTAAGAAATAAGAAAAGAAGGCATGTGATGCTTATGATAAAAGGCAAAGAAGATCAGAAAGAAAAGGCCATTTCACACACTCTGACAATGGCCATCTTCAGAAGCCACCTATCACCCCCTGACACAGAATGACTTACTGTATGCAGGCATTGTCGTAACCTCTTTGCATTTGGTGTTTTTCCAGCAACCCTATGCGGTATGATTGTCCCTGTTAGCCCCATTTTACAGAGGTGAAAGCTGAGACGTAGGTCAAGTGGCTCGTGCAGGGTCACACAGTTATGTAAAGAGGGGAAGCAGGATACAAACCCAGGCATTTAGGCCCTGGTGCTCATTTGCATAACACCTGGCCCATACTGGCCTCCCACACTGCTCAGTACCTGTATAGATGAACAAATGAGTTATTGTTGAGATTCACTATTTACAGGGCAAACCAAGGCAAACCACAGAGAAGAGGTCATGGCCACCCCCATCAGCTGTGGGAGGTGTGCTGTGCCTGGTGGTGGCACTGTGACCGACCTGGGGTTTAATAACAAGCATTTCTTCTATTAATATCTTTCAACTGGGGCATCAAACCCATTTTTATAATTGTGCTGATACTTGGGAATAAAAATCCCCATGGGGAGCCACCTTGCTCCAGCATGGTACCATTTTTCTAAAGTCACAGATAACTGGGGGCATCTCTTAAGTCCAGCAAGAAGAGAGGTGTGGTGTGAAGCTGAGGCCTGTGGCTGCAGCAGCCCCAGGCAGGCACAGACGGTCACCACTGAGCATCCGTGCCACTCGCATGGAATAGCTTCATAAGATCCTACAGAGGCATTCAGGAAAACGGAATTTGGAAAACACTCAGTTTTTTAAACTGCTGTCTTATTTTATGGGGAGCTGTTGTTGTTTAGTCGCTAAGTCATGTCCGACTCTTTTGCGACCCAGTGGAATGTAGCCCATCAGGCTCCTCTGTCCATGGGACGTCCCAGGCAAGAATACTGGAGTGGGTTGCTGTTTCCTCCTCCAGGGCATCTTCCGGACCCAGGGATTGAATCCAGGTCTCCTTCATTGACAGAGTCTTTACCATCTGAGCTACCAGGGAAGCCCAGCAACACTGTGATGATATTTAATCATTGTTGAATCCAGCCCCACTTTACAGATGGGAGGACTGAGGCGCCAAAGCGTCCAGTAACTGACCCAGAGCTGTATATTTAGAGCTAGTTTGGAGACACTAAAACCACAAATTCCACCTCGTCCAAGATTTTGCAACTTTTTTTTTTAATGGCTTACATTTTATGTGCAAAAAAAAATGTCCCAATGAACAGGATGAATGGAACCTCAGGTGCCCACACCTCTTGATGCCCAGCCACTCAGTTTGCCATGGCTCACCCAGCTCTCCCAGGGACCCCCCCTGCAGGCCTCACCCAGAGCAGGTAATAGGAGCCCAGGTCTCTGAGCTGGGGGTTGGGGGTAGGAGGGGAGGGGATGGGCAGGGAAGGTCAGTACAGGCACAGGCTGCTTAGAAACGAGCGATTTGGGGCCCAATCAGAACATTCACAGAACTGCAGTATCCCAGGAAGCTATGCCAGAGACATGTTCCCTGTCACAGGTCCGTGGTTTAGAGTGGGACTGGGGGACTCTCCATAAACACATCTGAGGAAGGTCTCAGCAAGCTGGGCAATGGCTGAGCCCAGAGAGATCTTGGGTGGCAAAGTCAAAATAGACCACCTTGCCATTACCCCCCTGGCCAGGCCTGTCTCCCCCAGAAGTCCCCTCCTCATTATGCCCCTACTTCTGTCCGGTGAGCTCTGGCTGCCGGGGCTCAGCTCCCAGCTGCCCAAAGGGACCTCAGCTGCCAGCTTGACATCTGAGGCCCCACACAATCAGGCTAAGCCCTAACTTCATAAATTCTAGCCATCCTGACCCTCATTAGGTTCCAGCCCCTTGGGCAGGTCTCCTTCAGTTCCCTTCTTGCTTTTGTTGTTAGCAAGGATTGAGAACCTCCACCACACTATTTGTGGGGCTACAGAGGTTATTTTACCTCTATGGCCTCAGTTTACTCATCTGTAAAGTGGGGATAATCACAGTCCCTGAGGTGGTTGTTTAAATATAATAATGCAGCTGAAACCCTCAGCACCATAGTTGATATGTGTACGAAACATTCCATGACAGTTGTTATTGAGGCCTGTACTCCTGCCAGGGGTGTGGTCATGGGTATCAGAGTCTTTACTGAGGCAGAAAGCACCTACAGCCTCTGTTACCCCCCGACCTACCCCCCGCCAACCCTCCACAGCCTGAACCTCCAATCTGCTCACAACTAGTGGAGCTAGGGACAACAAAGAGACATGGAGACAAAGCTGATCCTGAGGGTTCTAGTGGACCTTCTTTTTAATTTGAGGATGTGTGGTAGGCAGTCTCTTGTACACCAGCCAGTTCTCAGTGATTCTGATCCACACGCTTCATAGCATGGGATATTCCATGACTAGGCTTGCTGCTAGGTACTGAGGATGGATGCTGGGACATGGTCCCCAGCTTCTGGGGAAAGAGCTGGATGGTTCATCATGTGGCACAGGGAGCCATACTAGTCAGCTGTTGCACTGACCCCACCTGAATAAAGCTTCAAAAAGGAAAGGAAAGGAGAAATAAGTAGTGGTGGAGCACCTCCCTGCATTGGAGAGCCTGCTTCCAGAACCAGCTTGCCTGGGATTTTACAATAGTGCCGTCTGTCACTTTGCATCTTTTTTTAAAAATGTATTTATTTGGCTACACTGGGTCTTAGTTGAGGCAGGCAGGTTTAGTTGCCCCGAGGCATGTGGGATCTTAGTTCTCCGACCAGGGATTGAACCCCTGCCTGCATTACAAGATGGATTCTTAACCACTGGACCACCAGGGAAGTTCATGTTACTTTGCATCTTGCGTTACCAGCTTCTTCTGACCGTCACTCTGGAGGTGTGATAGTGGCACTGGCTCATACAGGAGGTGCTTGAGGCGTGGGGAAGTTAACATCACTGGCTCAGTGCGTCACAGCTTGCCATGGACAGAATGGAGACTCACACCTAGGCATCCTGCCCCCAGGAGGCAGTCCTAGAAGAGATCGTCCCCCAACACACACCCTACCTGCTCTAGGCTCCACTGAGAAGCCAGGGGCTGCTGACACAGACACTCATGTCCTCCGCGCACCCAAGCCGGAAGAGCTGTCCTGTGATGGCCCTCCAGAGTCGGTCACAGCAACTGCCGCGGATGCTTCCTTTTACTCAGCAGTGTTTCTTGGCGGCTGCTCTGGGACCCTGAGCAGGCAGAAGGGCTTTTCAGTGTAAGCTCCATGGGCACAGAGACTTTTGTCTGATTTGTGCCTGCTAGTGGCATGCATGAATATTGGTTGGATGACAGTGTCAGGTACCAGTATAAGAAACAGGGTGGGAAGGGCTGGGGCCGCTCTCTTAGATGGATGGTCAGGAAAGGCCTCCTGAAGAAGACATTTGAGGAGCATCCCGAATGAGTGAGTGAGCACCTGCTGTGTGCCCTGCTAAGTCGCTTCAGTCGTGTCCAACTCTTTGGGACCTCATGGACTGTAGCCTGCCAGGCTCCTCTGTCCATGAGATGCTCCAGTCAAGAATACTGGAGTGGGTGGCCATGCCCTCCTCCATGGGATCTTCCTGACCCAGGGATCGAACCCACATCCCTTAAGTCTCCTGCATTGGCTGGCAGGTTCTTTACCACAGGCGCCACCTGGGAAGCCCTGCTATGTGCCCAGTGCCCTGCTAAACTCTGAACTTGGATTATCTCATCTGGTCCTCATGGTAATACCCTCAAGGATAGGTGCTGTGATCCCATGTAACAGATGAGGAAACTGAGGCACAGTAGTCTTGCAACTTGTTCTTTCAGAGCCAGAATTCGCCCCAGACTCTCTCTTTCCCTAGACCCTAAGCCACAGCTCCAGCTCTGTGACAGCCACAGAGGAAGGGCCAGATGTCTCCCTCAGCCTCTTGGTCTCTGACCATCTGGAATTCAGGCCTTTGGCTGCAGGGCTGTCAGACAAGGCAGGATGCTACTCCCAGCTCGGACCCAAGCTACACAGAGACCTTGAGTTTGGCTCCCAGTTTAGTGGGTGAAAAGACTGTGGCTGGTTGGGTAGGCAGGGCCCCCTGCTTGGGACCCTTTCTCTAGAGGGGTAAGATGCCCAGGATCATGAAATTTGGCTCTGGCTTCAGAGGTCAGGTCCTCGGATCCAGCCAGGTATTCCTTGTTTGATGGATTTCCTGGACGAGCACAGCTGGAGCCCATGGCCCTCCCCTCAGCATCAGAGAGAAAACGGCACATGCGATGGACCAGTGGGGAGCAGGGCCCAGGGTGAAGGGCAGAGGACTGCCCTGCAGTCAGACACCACAGCCAGCTGAGGGTCCAGCCTGTCCCGTCATCAGCTGTAACCTTGCAAGATGGTCACAGGGCCCCATGGCACCGAGGTGGCCAGGCTGTAGATGTATCTTCTGTCACTGTTTTCCCGTGACGTACACATTACCAAACAATAGAACAGAGGACCAAGCCTAAACCCACTGTTGACCCTTTCATCAGATTCCATTTAATTATTTCCTTCACATGGAGCATTTAATCTTTATAACAGTCCTTTGATTCCTTCCCCCATTTCAAATATGGAGAAATGAAGACTTGAGTTAAAAGAACTTATTCATGACATTCGTTTGCTCATTTATCCACTGAAAAAATAATGGCTGAGCATCTACTAATGGTTTGTTTCTATTCCAGTCTCCCAGCTAGTGTGTGGCAGAGACTGGCTTGAACCCAAGGCTTTCTTCCTCCAGGGCCCGAGCATGGGGGACCCTATGCTGGGGACCCCCACCCCCGCATGTTCTGCTAGTCCAGGGGTCAAGGGCCTCTGGGCATCTCCTGGCCAAAGGTTGGCCCCACCCATGCCCCTGGTAATGCTGGCCTCTCCCCGCAGGAAAGCGAGGATGCCGTGAAAGCTCTGGCTAAGGAGAAGGACCTGCTGGAGCGCGAGAAGTGGGAGCTTCGGCGCCAAGCCAAGGAGGCCACGGACCACGCCACAGCACTGCGCTCCCAGCTGGACCTCAAGGACAACCGGATGAAGGAGCTGGAGGCGGAGCTGGCCATGGTGAGACCCCGCCCCTTCGCCCACACAGGCTGGGTGGGGCACCTGCCGGAAGTGATGCCACGTTCTGGGAGCAGGAGGTGCTAGGAGACAAGGCTTGCTGGTGGTTCACATGGGAGCCTGGAGGGCCGGGACCTGGGATGCTCTCTCTGCTTTTTTTTGTCAACCACACAGCCTTCCATCTGCCTGCCGGGGGCCAGACATGTGGGAATGCTGGGAAACCATCCACTAACACTTGGGAGGAAAAAGACCAAGAAATTAATAATGGTTATATCTGGGTAGTAAGATCAGAAGTGGCTTCTATTTCCTTTTTTTTTCCTCCCTATTTTTCCACCCTATTGTCTTATTGCTTGGATCCTCAAGGGGAAAAAATGTTATTTTTTTTCTAACCTAAAACAATCCTTCAGAATACTTCCAAACACTATGTTTTCCTCGGAGATGTGCAGCCTGCCTATGGAGATAGAGTCTCGGTGGGGTTTTCAAGCCTGGTCAGGCAACAGAACCAAGGTCCAGAGCCCTGGAGTTCTGTTCTACCTTCTTCAGTAACCTTGGGCTGCCCACTGAACTTCTCTGAGCTGCTGTGACCTTTACCTGGTCCTGGGGTAGGGGTAAGGATCTTTATTCCACCCTGCCTTCCCACCAGCTGTTTGAGAAAGTCCTGGGACCTCGTGATTTAAAGCCCTTGAAACTACCGTAGGCTTAATGCAATGGTGGGTGGGAGGAGAGTGTGGAGGGGAGTTTCTGGGACAGGACCTGGGAAAGTCCCACCTGGCTGTTAAAGAGTGCTCTCTTCTGGAGAGCACTGATGCCAGCTAACAGTGGTTGCTGCCATGGGCTCTGGGTTCAAATACAGCCCCCATTGCTTTCTAGCAGTGTGACCTTGGGCAGAACCCTTCACCCATCTGTCTCTCAGCTCCCTCAGGTGTCAGTAGGGATACCTGCATATAGTCCATGGTTTTCCCAGTGGCTTAGAGTAAAGAATCTGCCTGCAATCCAGGACCTGGGTTCAATCCCTGGGTTGGGAAGATTCCCCCGGAGAAAGAAATGACAACCCACTCCAACGGTCTTGCCTGGAGAATCCCATGGACAGAGGAGGCTGCATATACTCTGTAGGGCTCTGGTGAGGGTTTCGATTAAATAATGCAAGAGAAGCACTTAGCCACTCATGTACCTGGTCAGTGATGATATGAAAACAGGAAGGTTTTAAATAGTTACTTCTTTCAGGACCAGGGGTCACCCAGGGCAGTTTAGGATCCATGGGCCACTTCTTGGGACCAATCCCACCCTCGGCATCCTGAGTCTCCATGTCCAATGCTGACCCCTAGTGGTGAGAGCTGCCCAGGCTAGAGGAAGTTCCAGCTGCCAAGTCTCTGGGATCTTCCCACCAGTGGGGTCAGTGGTGCCGGCAGCCCTGCTGCCACATGCACACCAGACAAAAACCTTTCAAGTTGTAGATCTAGGAAGGGGGCTCAGCATGAGACAAGACCGCTATTCTGCCAAGTCTTCCTGGTGTCCTCTGGATGGACAGATGGGTCCTCATCGCCATGGACCACTAGCTGCAGGCATCCTGGGGAACTCTGGTGTCTTTCAGGATTAGGAGCCAGCTCACCTCTACTTCCACTCTTACCATGCCCGGATGACTCAGCCTGCTTTGATTCTAAGAGCCTAAGGCCAGTGGCACTTAGGCTCTTGCCTCCTCCCTCTGGCCAGCATCACCCCTCTCTGCTAAGTGTGACTAGAGAGGTGAATATTTGCAGCTCAAGGTGGTGGGTTTGCTGTCATATCAATACAGCCCGTGACAACCCCCATGTTGTTGGTGTGTCTGCCTCCCTGGAGGTCCCCTCTATTGCAGAATTTCACAGCCTAGAGGCCTCCAAGACTGCTGACGCCGGTCAGTGTTGTCTGGCCTCCTTCACTGCACTGCTGGCCAGTCGAGAGCAGATGGAAGGCACTTTCCCTGCATGTGCGCCCCAAGTCCTTGCGTTGTAAGCAACAGAAAGCAGCTCTGGCTAGTTCGAGCACACAGGGTGCACTGGAAGGAAGTCAAGAGCTCACAGGTGCGATGGGAAAGTAGAGGGTCAGCTTGGAAATGGGCCAAAGCCAAGGCAGCTACAGCCAGTGGGGAAGCCAGGATTCCATCTGGAATGGTCCGCTCCATGACCCCTGCCAGGAGGATGAACTTGAACCCTTTGTCCTCTGAATTTCACTTCAGTTTTCAAAAGTCTGATCCAGTACAGGATATCCAAATGGCCCATCTGGGGTCATCTGCTTATTCCTGCTTTAAGAGTTCTGGCTATGGCACCAGTGATGGGTAATTTCATTAAGTGACCTGCCCACAACACTGAAGACCTGAGGCAGCTGCCAGGTGAGGGGCGAGCATGCCCTGTCCCAAATCAGGCATCGTCCCTCCCCTACCCAGCCTCCGCTGGGTCTCCCCACATACCCTATGCAGCTGAAAAGGGCCGCTTCACTTGAGTAAGAAAGAGTCAGAGACACAGCTTCCCAAGAAATGAACACCTCTCTTGGTGTTTGGTGACGGCACCTGAGGCTCCCACCCTTGGGGAGGGGACATCTCCTGATAACAACTCCTGGCCGAACTCGGCGTTCCCACCCAAGGAGCAGTTTCGCCTCTGTAGACACTGGCTCCACAGGACCACCCAGTGGTAGTGGTTTTGTTCATTTAAAAACTGTTCAGCATGCTATTTTATTGTGATACTAGTCACATACCATAAAATTCATCCTTTTATGATGTACAATTTAGTGGGTTTTAGTATGTTCACACAGTTGTACAACCATCACCACTATCTAATTCCAGAACACTCAGTCACTCCAGTGAGCTGTATATTCTTACTGTGCCCATTTCACAGATGTGGAAACAGGTCTGGCATGCCAGAGGCTCACCCAGAGCTGACCAGAGAATTGAGAGGCAGAGCTGGGAGTCCAGCAGTCCTTGCGCTCCGTGATGGGAGGCCTCTGAAAGGACGCCCAGGTGCTGGCCTGGAGGAGACACCCCCTCTTATCAGCGAGCAGGCCGGAGACAGGGCTGCCAGCCCAGCGGTCACAGGCTTCCCCCTCACCCATCCCAGGTGCAAGGCCGTTCCCCCGGAGCCTGGTTCCTGGTGGCCTAGACTTTTGTTCTTTTATATCAACATTGCTTCTACAAAATAAGAAACAATTCTTAAGTTTACTATGTACACTATAATCAAGGCTTCTCACCCTCCACACTGTTGACATTTGGGGTCAGGGAAGTCTCTGGGTATGCAACAGTACCCATCCCTGGCCTCCACCTGCTAGACACAAGTAACACCTCCCAGCTACAGGAAAGTCTCCAGGCATTTCCCAGAGTTCCCTGGAGGGGGAGAGGATTCAACCTGGTGAGAACCACTGCTCTGTAGAGCAGAATGTTTCTCAAGAATGGAGTGTGGGATTCCTTCATCTCGGCATCTGTTTGCACCCTGATTATTCAGTTCTAACACTGTCCCAGTTTGGGTCCTGCATTTTATGGCTGTGTGACCTTTGACAAGTGACTTAACTTTCTGAGCCTGTGTCCATGTGTATAAGACCTTCCTCCTAGGGTGATTGTGAGGTGCGGTGATGAGGGATGAAGGTAGGCTCACCATCCACCATCAATGGACGTTAGCTGTTCTTACTGATGTTGGAGACCATCCTGTCCTCAGGCCACCCCGAGATGAAGAGCTGTGGATTCTTGTGTCCTGTCTACTAGCCAGTCATAGTGTGACCTTGAGTGGCCTGGGTCTCAGTTCCCTCACATGTGAAAAATGACAGCTGTCACATGCCCAGGCAAGTCTGACACACTGAGGACCAGTGAGAGGCAGGGTCGAGTGGCAGGGGGACAAGGGTGGTTTTGGTTCCTTTTTTAACAGCTGTGCTCTGGGTTGGCACCACCCTTGCCCTCCCTCTAAGGAAATCGGCCTGGCCACACAGCACACCTCCCAGCCCTGGACCACTGCCATCCTGGCCCAGCAGACCAGCCCTTGCCCACAGCCAGCTCCAAGCACTGGGCCTGAGATCAGACCCCCAGCCACACATGTGAGGGTCAGAGCCTGCCCAAGCCTGACGTTGTCCCCCAAAGGGCTTCTCTCCACCTGGTGGGTTGGTTAGAGAAGGTGTGGACCCAGTATTGCCTTATCAGCTTATTCTGGTGCCTCCACGCTGGACCCACTGCCACCACATCCTGAGATCTGGGACAAGGTTGCAGTGAGTAAGCCCAGGAAGACGGTCGTCGAGTCCGCTTGTAGCCAACATGATGACTCTTTAGTGCAAATGTGGCATTTGTGCAGCTGGAGTCCACGCGAGCATGACCTTCTCATGTTTGGATGAAAGGTTCCTGCCCTAAAATGCTCTCAGGCTTTGGCGGGAGAGAGATCCCTCAGGAATCTTCCCCACTCCCAGCCACACATGTGAGGGTCAGAGCCTGCCCAAGCCTGACGTTGTCCCCCAAAGGGCCTCTCTCCACCCGGTGGGTTGGTTAGAGAAGGTGTGGACCCAGTATTGCCTTATCAGCTCATTCTGGTGCCTCCACGCTGGACCCACTGCCACCACATCCTGAGATCTGGGACAAGGTCGCAGTGAGTAAGCCCAGGAAGACGGTCGTCGAGTCCGCTTGTAGCCCAACATGATGACTCTTTAGTGCAAATGTGGCATTTGTGCAGCTGGAGTCCACCCGAGCATGACCTCTCATGTTTGGATGAAAGGTTCCTGCCCCTAAAATGCTCTCAGGCTTTGGCGGGAGAGATATCCCTCAGGAATCTTCCCCATCCAGGAATCAAATCCGTGCCTCTTATGTCTCCTGAATTGGCATGCGTGCATGCTAAGTCTCTTAAGTCATATCCAACTCTGTGCAACCCCTGGACTGTGGCCTGCCAGGCCCCTCTGTCCGTGGGGTTCTCCAAGCAAGAATACTGGAGTAGGTCGTCATGCCCTCCTCCAGGTTATCTTCCCTACCCCAGGATCAAGCCCTTGTCTCTTACGTCTCCTGCATTGGCAGGTGGGTTCTTTACCACCAGTGCCACCTGGGAACCCCCTCAGCAAGCACAGATCCCTTGATAAGCCAGTGAGCCTCACTCTCAGCATCCCTCTCAGTTCAGTTCAGTCGCTCAGTCGTGTCAAACTCTTTGTGACCCCATGAATCGCAGGCCTCCCTGTTCGTTACCATCTCTCGGAGTTCATCCAGACTCACGTCCATCGAGTCCGTGATGCCATCCAGCCATCTCATCCTCAGTCGTCGCCTTCTCCTCCTGCCCCCAATCCCTCCCAGCATCAGAGTCTTTTCCAATGAATCAACTCTTTGCATGAGATGGCCAAAGTACTGGAGTTTCAGCTTTAGCATCATTCCTTCCAAAGAAATCCCAGGGTCGTTGTCCCCCAAAGGGCTTCTCTCCACCTGGTGGGTTGGTTAGAGAAGGTGTGGACCCAGTATTGCCTTATCAGCTTATTCTGGTGCCTCCACGCTGGACCCACTGCCACCACATCCTGAGATCTGGGACAAGGTTGCAGTGAGTAAGCCCAGGAAGACGGTCGTCGAGTCCGCTTGTAGCCAACATGATGACTCTTTAGTGCAAATGTGGCATTTGTGCAGCTGGAGTCCACGCGAGCATGACCTTCTCATGTTTGGATGAAAGGTTCCTGCCCTAAAATGCTCTCAGGCTTTGGCGGGAGAGATATCCCTCAGGAATCTTCCCCATCCAGGAATCAAATCCGTGCCTCTTATGTCTCCTGAATTGGCATGCGTGCATGCTAAGTCTCTTAAGTCATATCCAACTCTGTGCAACCCCTGGACTGTGGCCTGCCAGGCCCCTCTGTCCGTGGGGTTCTCCAAGCAAGAATACTGGAGTAGGTCGTCATGCCCTCCTCCAGGTTATCTTCCCTACCCCAGGATCAAGCCCTTGTCTCTTACGTCTCCTGCATTGGCAGGTGGGTTCTTTACCACCAGTGCCACCTGGGAACCCCCTCAGCAAGCACAGATCCCTTGATAAGCCAGTGAGCCTCACTCTCAGCATCCCTCTCAGTTCAGTTCAGTCGCTCAGTCGTGTCAAACTCTTTGTGACCCCATGAATCGCAGGCCTCCCTGTTCGTTACCATCTCTCAGAGTTCATTCAGACTCACATCCATCGAGTCTGCGATGCCATCCAGCCATCTCATCCTCGGTCGTCACCTTCTCCTCCTGCCCCCAATCCCTCCCAGCATCAGAGTCTTTTCCAATGAATCAACTCTTTGCATGAGATGGCCAAAGTACTGGAGTTTCAGCTTTAGCATCATTCCTTCCAAAGAAATCCCAGGATTGATCTCCTTTAGGATGGACTGGTTGGATCTCCTTGCAGTCCAAGGGACTCAGTCTTCTCCAACACCACAGTTCAAAAGCATCAATTCTTCGGGGCTCAGCGTTCTTCACAGTCCAACTCTCACATTCATACATGACCACAGGGAAAACCATAGCCTTGACTAGACGGACCTTAGTCGGCAAAGTAATGTCTCTGCTTTTGAATATACTATCTAGGTTGGTCATAACTTTTCTTCCAAAGAGTAAGCGTCTTCTAATTTCATGACTGCAGTCACCATCTGCAGTGATTTTGGAGCCCAAAATCTCTGGTCAGGCCAACTCTCCGACTGGAAACACAGCCTGGCCTTCAGGCAGTTAGGAACCTGATGGGGAGGAGGGCAGGGCTCCACACTCCTCTTCCCTTCTACTTCCTGAATTATCCAATCTCACAGAGGCATAAATAATCCTAACAGCCTGCTACTGTTGGACAGCAAACCAGACAGTATACTGGGCCTTCCTGTGAATTATTCCATGTCTGACTCCTACTTGTGAAGTAGAAACTGTTTCATAATAACAATCACTGACATTTATTGAGCCTTTTTTTTTAAACCATAGGCCAAGTGCTGTCCATAGCAACCATGTTTCCTCATCAGACAGACAACGGTGTGAAGGCACAGGCGAGGGGCCTCAGGATCCCCCAGCTAGGAAGCGGCAGAGCTGGGCTCAGATCCAGGCTGTTGGATCCCCAGAGCCCAGGCTCCAAGGCGCTATACTAGGCTGCCTTGTCCCACAACTCCATGTGGGCGCACTTACAGACAATGATCCCTCTTAGTTCCCCATCTTACTGTGAAGACCCTGAGGCTCAGAGTGGTGGAATAACTTGCTCCAGATCACACAGCAAGTCAAATAGTCAAAATGGAGTTTGCACTGGGTTCTGTCTGACTTGTCACATGAGGGTATTTGAGCCAATTCACCAGTTCTCAGGAGCTCAAAACTGTGGGTTCAGGGTGCCCAGCAGGGCATGTAGGCTCAGAGAGAAGAGCGAGCTCCTAGTGTTGAATTGCATTCAGTGGAGATTAGTAGAGAAATGTGCAGATTGCCACCAAAAAGAAAAAATGATCCAGTGCAGCAACAAGAGAGAGAGTGTGTGTGTGTGTACATGCAAGTATTTTAAGTTAGACTTTATATGCCTCATCTGCAGTTCACATCTCTGTTTTGCTCAGTCTTGGAGATTTAAACTCATGAGTGGACAGTTTGTCACAGGTTCCTGTGCTCAGAACTCACAGACACACCCACCCCGTCCTGCAGGGCTAAAGGTAGGCTCCTCCACATTGTCAGGCAGTAATAATGCCAAGCTGCCTGCTGAGTTATTCACAGAAGGTGCTGCTCTCAGGCCTAGACAGAGGTGAGGCTCCACCTGGGGGAAGGAAGCCAGGTGGGGACAGGAGAGTGGTCCTGCCCAGGCCTCCTTTTGCGCGGTCCCAAGGGGCTGCTCATTTCAGGGGGTGACTTGGACTTGCCTGTGCTTTCCCTGTGCGTGGCTGGGGCTGTTTGCAAGAGGGCAGAGCTGAGAGTTAGTTAGCACTGATGGCAGACTGAGTGGGTGCTCACTTCCCACCAGAGTCCACCTGTAGGGCAGCCAACTACACAGAGCAGAGCCAGGATGGAGGGCTGGGAGGCCAGGCGCACAGGCCCCTGGAGGGGAGAGCAGATGCTGTCGCCAGTGAGGCGCGCTGGTCCAGGAAGCGAGTCCATGATGCTGGTGGGCCTGTTGCAGGCGTGTGGCAGCTCCAAGACACACCCAGCCCGGCTCCTTCCTTCAGTGAAAGGATTGCTCCGTTGTTCCTGTAGTAAGTGAACAGCGCAGATTCCCTGGGCTGTCTGCCTAGACGTGGCAGAGACCTGCTTCCACTCCCTCTGCGGTTTTCCTGAGTGCTTCACTCGTTGTGCCCAGCCCCAAGCCCGGTGCTGGGGATCCCGTGGTGACCAGCCACACCCTACTCTCTGCCTCATGGATTCAGAGTCTGCATCACTTGTGCTGGTTATTTCCTTGCCCCAGAGGAGGGTGGGCACCAGAGACAACCATGGGGCTCCCAGGCTTGGGGCCTAACTTTGACATCGTGTCTGCTGTGCACTCCTGGAGAAGTTACTTAACCTCTCTGAGTTCTAATTTCTCCTCTGGCAAGCACAGCTAACCCTGCACTCCCTACTTGAGACCCAGGGCTGTTACACTTGAGCACATGACTGTTTTCTAAAGCAGGTAGGGATTATTACCTGGCTGGTGGATGAGGAGCTGACTCCTTCAACTCAGCCTCTCTATGCCAAGGGGGTTTATATTCCCTGGGGGCTGGCAGTGGAAGGGGAGTGATTTCATAGACTCCTGGGGTATCCAAGCTAGAGAGAGCCCTAAAGATTGGTCCAAGCTTTTGATTACACAGATAGGGAAACTGAGGTTCAGAGAAGGCAGTGATTTATCTAAAATAACACAGCTGGTCAGCGTGATGAGGCTGTATCAGGCTTTAGGCTAAGGACTTCATTTCTCAGCGACTCTCTCTGCCTGGAGGAGCCCAGGGTCTTGGGGTATGGAGCTAGGAGAAAGATGAGATGAAGTCTTTCCATTTCATCTGTGTTCATATTAGGGGCAAAGCCAGCACTCATGGTGGCTCTGCCGTCTGTTCTCTTAGAGCCCGTGGGCCCCTCCCCTGGCATGAGCCTGGGGAGTAAATGGGGAAGCAGAAGTTAAATATGATGGAAAGTCCACATTAATACATTCCTAATATGTACCCTTTTTCTCTCCTGAATAATTTGGGACAACTTCTAATAAGACCTATACCCTGGTGGGGAGCTGACCCAAAGCTAACCCAAAGGTCCATAACTTCAGTGACAAGACAGAGAAAGGAAGAGCTGTCTGGCTATTTGCCTGCCCAAACTCAGCCCCACACCTGTGTCCCGGCTTTCCTTGTTTCTCACGTGTTCTCATGGAATCCTGGGAGCCAGGCTGAGGGTTTGCCCTATTCCCAGCCTGTGTTGCACAGCACCTTGTGAAGGAGCCATCACAGGTTGAATTTGAGAGGAGGTGGGGATAAAGGGTCAGGAAGAAGGAGGGCATGGTAACCCACTCCAGTATTCTTGCTTGGAGAATCCCACAGAGGAGTCTGGTGGACTACAGTCCATGGGGTGGCAAAGAGTTGGACATGACTGAAGCGACTTAAGACAAGGGAAAAAAGGCAAAATACCACTTTCTTACCATCTCATTCAAATCCCAACTGGTCCTCAGAAAAAAACAAAAGAATGGGTGCTAAGTGTGTCCTCCATCCCCCTTTGTGGTCTGACTGTGTGTTGGCAGGAACTAAGGGATGACTAACCCCAGAGCACACCTAGGTGATGTGCTGATTGGCAGGTGGTGCAGAGCTGGACATGCCCTGGTGTGTCAGATGACTGGCTTTCTCAGGATGGTGGGCGATGGCCCAGCAGTAGGTGGAGAGGAGTCCCCTTTATCACACGGTCTTCTTCCTGTTCCCCGGCTCTCTCTCCAGGCCAAGCAGTCCTTAGCCACACTGACCAAGGACGTCCCCAAGCGGCATTCACTCGCCATGCCCGGCGAGACGGTGCTTAACGGCAACCAGGAGTGGGTGGTGCAGGCAGACCTCCCGCTGACCGCAGCCATCCGACAGAGCCAGCAGACTCTCTACCATTCACATCCCCCCCACCCTGCGGACCGGCAAGGTGAGTCCAGCCCAACCTGGCCCAGCCACGGCTGTGGAGGCATCTCAGGAGGCAAGCATCCTCTTTACACACTGTCGCTGCTTTGGGGCATGTGGGGGGCAAAGGCCATGGCTCAGGGTAACTGAAAAGTCAGAGTGATGGACCTCACGTGTAGCTGAAACCAAGGTTCAGACTATATTTGGGTCTGACTCGCTCCATCTCTCAGCTCTGCCTGCCTACGTGTGGCCTCATCTTTAGACTTCCTCTTGCCACAAAGCAAAAACCAATCTCCAGCAGTTTCTGCAGCTCTAAACCCTTAAGAGAAATCTTTCTTTGTGTGTATAGTAAACCCCAAAGGACTCCTCTGATTGGCCAGCCAGGGTCACGTGCCGATGTCTAAGCCAATTACTGTGCCCAGGGAGTGGCTACACTGATTGGCCAGCCAATTCACATGCCCACCCCTGGACCAATCACAGTGTTCGGCCGTGGATACCCTGATCCTCCGGTCTGGATCACGTGGGCGTCCTTTCGCGGAGGAGACAGTGAAAGTTGCTTAACTGACAGCTCCGGGTAATCACTGAATGTGTGGGAAGGTCAGAAATAAAAGTTAGAGGTGTTTGCTCCAGGCACTGGTGGGGAGAGGGGCTCAGCCTCTGGTCAACATCTAGACCCACCGGCTACAGTACAAACCCCAAACCCCTCTGCACATCTGCAGCACACTTGGCTCCATTTTTTTGTCCCTCCTATGAGTGGCATTTATGTGACAGGTGCAGATTGGAGACAGGCAGCTGGCTTCTGGAGCCTGTGGTTCCTGCTGTCACCTAGCTAGGAACCCAAGTTTCTGACTCCAAAGTCACCCACCCAACCCTACCCCACCCACTCCTCCACAGGGCCCCTGGCAGCAAGAATCGCCTCTCAGTAACGTAGCCCTCACTGCTGAGGTGCTGCCTGCACGCCATAGGCGCTCAGTCTTGTCCAGCAGTAAGTGCTTCCTCTGTCCAGGGCCAGCGCCTACAGCCAGGAGAGCAATCTGCTGGAGGGACTCTGGTGGGCCTACAGGCATTCAGCTGCTATTAACTGAGCACCTACTACATGCCAGGTACCATGAGTTCTGGGGTTAGACATGGATAAGAAACCCAGAATGCCCACCCTTAGCAAGCTGGCATTGTAGGTGTGAAGACAAAAAACATATAACTAAATTGACAAAGTATGATTACAGATCTTAGTTCAGGGAGAGAACTCAACAGAAAGTAGGTGCTTTGATGGGAAAAAAAAGAGTGGGGAGAGAGCTGATAATTGAGTGGGGAGAGGTTTCTCCCAGGTCAGGCTGAGACTTGAAGGATGAGAATGTGCCATATGGGCAGCAGGACCAGGGAAGGCTGAGGCAGGAGGGAAAGAGTGCATGTCAGGTACCATCTGAAAGCCGGTGTGACATGAGCTGAGGCTGGGTGGAGGTGGACAGGGCTGAATCCCTTCGCTTGCGGGAGGACCGCATTTCTACCCCCTGGTAAAGTGAGACCGGTTGCCTGGCTCTCAATGCAGTGAGGAGTGGAGGCCATCTGGGAGACTGCCATGTCTTCTAGGTAAGAGACAGTGGTGACCTGGGCTAGGGTAGTGGTGGTGGGGCTAGAGAAAAGTGGCCAGATTTAAAGCTGTGTTTGGAGGTGCTGCTGTTGATGGGCTGTGGAGTGAGGAAGTGAGAGAGAAAGAGGAGCCAGTGGTGGCTTCAAGGCTTCTTGCTTGGGAAGCTGGTATTAACCAGCTGTTAGGATTGCACCAGGTCTAGGTAACATCTAGGCAGCGGGAGCATTGTGAAAAACAATCACCAAGGTACCTGAAAACTTTGCTCTTCTCTTCTTCCTGGTTAAGAGGGGGCTTACTGGATCCAGGGACTGGAGATTCTTGCCAGCAGCAGCTCTGGTGATGGGTGGGACTGTGGAATAGAGGGGCGAAGAGTGGGGCAAGTCTCTTCTATGTGTCACAGTGCTCTCAGTATAATGGGTGGAACAGCCTGCAGGGCAGTGAAGGCACGGATAGCCTCTCCCTCCCCCACTCACCAACTGTCCCTGCTTTCCAGCGGTCAGGGTGAGCCCCTGCCACTCCCGGCAGCCCTCTGTCATCTCCGACGCATCTGCCGCCGAAGGCGACCGGTCGTCCACGCCAAGCGACATCAACTCCCCCAGACACCGGACACACTCCCTCTGCAACGTAAGGCCAGCAGCCGCAGGGCCCAGGCCATGGGCCCCCCCTGGAAACCTCAGGGGTGGGGGTGGAGGGGTGAAGACCTACCCGCTGTTTCCTCTCGTCCACCCAGGGAGCATTCTGGCGGAGGCATTTCCTGTTCTGTTCTTTCCTTTTGCAAGAAGAGATGGATGTGGGGAGAGAAAGAAATGAGGCCTGTTGGCTCCTTGTGTCCGGGAGGGCGAGGAAAATCCAGAGGAAGGCAGGCCTGGGTCGGACACAGGGGCTGAGCAGCCTGGGCTTACCTGTGGTGGGCTGTGCTGGGACCATGGGCGTCTCCTCCCAGACTACCTTCCGAGCTCGGGATCCCACCACCACCACCACGGCCATTTCCCTGTAGAACCAGCTCTTGGTCCTTCATCCAGGAATCAGCCAGACTTTTTTTTTAATCTCCAGGAGTTTTTGCATGTTTTGCTTCTGGAGAGGCATCCAGTGAATTTGTTCTAAGTTTGTTTGCTTACTTAATCGCATGCTTTTTGATTGTATACTGGGTCCCAGCTACCAAGAGGTGCAGGTCAGTAGCCATATAACTCTTGATGACTGGTGGGGAGACAGGCTTCCCAGCAATGGGGGTGGTGAACAAAAGCAGGTGGATCAAGCATCTGAGGACAGGAAGCCTCCACACCAAGGCTCAAACATGAAACACTGGGGTCAGGATATGGGGACCACTTTTCATATTTGTTCCAGCATGTGGTTGATAAGCCATAGGGGCTCCTCTGCCATGTCCTAAAGACACAGCAGTCAGGTCTTCAAATGCATGGACAAGCTTTCTCAAAAACTCAGTTTATGTTGTTCTATTAACCAGTGAGATGGATAATTTAAAAAAAAAATGAGGTGGCTATAGTGGGAGAGGAAGACAGAATAACTGTTACTTGCCAGTGGGGTGATTATCTACCTGGAAAACCTCAAGAGAATAACCTGAAGTCATTACACTAATAATGAGAAGTATATATCAGTACTGGTACAATATCAATTGATAAAAATCAGTAACTTTTCTATATTAGTAATCATAATGGAAGCAATTTTTTTTTCCAAATCTATAGTAACAATGAAAAGCACTTAATAGCTAAGACTAAACTTGAAATGAGTTGACTCAGCCTAGTGGTGTGGGGCCAGAGACTGCTGGCTGGGGCCTCTTGAAGTCACATGAGGATGAGAAGGGGGCCTGAATCCCACTCAGGACTGGAATTCTGTTTTCACTGGGGCTTGAAGGAAGCAATATGTTCTTCTCTTCTTCCCAGGAGAGAATTCTGGTGATAAAGGCTGTCCTGACAGAGCCAAGGCAAGGAAGGTTTGGCCAGTAGAGGGGCCTCGGACACTATTGTCTTTCTGAGGAGTCACTGCTGAGTTACACCTACAGGCAGCACTGCCATTCATTCTTAGTGTGGGCCGGATACCCTGTAGTATCTGAGCACACCTCACATAAGACCTTCCCAAGGGCCATTATTTTGTCTTCTCAATGGGGCTTTGACAGTCAAAATGCCACTGGGAAATCCACCCTGCAGAAAGTGTTCTTTAAAGGCCTCCTGAATTGCATTTGGCTCAGATCTAGCCTTTTGTGCAACTTGGCCTTGGCACACAACCTGCTGCTACAGAGAGCAGGTCTGGCATGTTTATTCCCAAGCTCACTTTACACAGGGCCCTAGGCAGTGGATGCTTTGATAAGCCAGTCTATATGTAGATATTTCAGTGGGCTCCAGCCTCATTCTCTCACCCACAAATTTGGCAAAGATGGCCCTATACAGAACCAACCTACCTTAGCTGCCTGGCAGATACATAGATTCTGTTTGTTGGGGTGATTATCTACCTGGAAAACCTCAAGAGAATAACCTGAAGTCATTACACTAATAATGAGAAGTATATATCAGTACTGGTACAATATCAATTGATAAAAATCAGTAACTTTTCTATATTAGTAATCATAATGGAAGCAATTTTTTTTTCCAAATCTATAGTAACAATGAAAAGCACTTAATAGCTAAGACTAAACTTGAAATGAGTTGACTCAGCCTAGTGGTGTGGGGCCAGAGACTGCTGGCTGGGGCCTCTTGAAGTCACATGAGGATGAGAAGGGGGCCTGAATCCCACTCAGGACTGGAATTCTGTTTTCACTGGGGCTTGAAGGAAGCAATATGTTCTTCTCTTCTTCCCAGGAGAGAATTCTGGTGATAAAGGCTGTCCTGACAGAGCCAAGGCAAGGAAGGTTTGGCCAGTAGAGGGGCCTCGGACACTATTGTCTTTCTGAGGAGTCACTGCTGAGTTACACCTACAGGCAGCACTGCCATTCATTCTTAGTGTGGGCCGGATACCCTGTAGTATCTGAGCACACCTCACATAAGACCTTCCCAAGGGCCATTATTTTGTCTTCTCAATGGGGCTTTGACAGTCAAAATGCCACTGGGAAATCCACCCTGCAGAAAGTGTTCTTTAAAGGCCTCCTGAATTGCATTTGGCTCAGATCTAGCCTTTTGTGCAACTTGGCCTTGGCACACAACCTGCTGCTACAGAGAGCAGGTCTGGCATGTTTATTCCCAAGCTCACTTTACACAGGGCCCTAGGCAGTGGATGCTTTGATAAGCCAGTCTATATGTAGATATTTCAGTGGGCTCCAGCCTCATTCTCTCACCCACAAATTTGGCAAAGATGGCCCTATACAGAACCAACCTACCTTAGCTGCCTGGCAGATACATAGATTCTGTTTGCAAACCTTGAGATGGGACTAAAGACTAAACTACTGTTTGTTCCATCCCTGCCTCCCTCAACCACCTTCATCCCCCATCTCAACAGATGTGCATACAGGTAAGCCAGGAAGAACCTGAGAATAGCTCCAGGTGTAGCTCTGTTCTCGGGCATCTGACCTGATACCTGCAAGAACAGCCTGGCCCGGAATAAGCAACCCCCATCCTTTCATGCTCTGGTCACTTATTTAGAGCAGAGGTGGGGACTCAGCACAGAGAGGCTGGAGAAGATGGATATTCACTCAGGTGACACATGGTTTGTTTCTTGCCTTTTACTAGCAGTTCTGGAAATGAGCACCTGAAGTCACCCTAGTAATGACTTTTGTGATCCCAGTGATCTATGCCCCTACCCCAGGCAGGGCAGATTGATTCTGGTATATGGTAAGGGCTTTTGCACACTCAGAGGAAGGAGCACTAGACCAAGAAAAACCAGATGGTCTTGAATTTTAGTTGTAGCTCTGGTTTTAATTAGCTTTATAATGTTGGACTGTCTGGAACCTCTCTTTGTATCTGTAAATCAGGCTAATGAGCCCTGTCCACCCCTCCACACAATAAGACATTTATTGTGTTATTTGGGGGGGAAATATTAATAAGAGGCTGCATAGTCTCATAAGTATTCCTGTTCCAAAATTCTTTATTTTTGTGCTTTTCTGTAAAGTTATACTTCTTTATAAAAAGCACCAAGGGTAACCAACTTCCAGTTTTAACTCAGTGGGTCAATTAGGAGAGAAACTTAGAAGCCTTTGAGTGACAGGTCTGTTGGTCAGAGGGTAATAGGGTCAAGAAGCCAGAACAGGCAGATCACCTCAGGGCCTCTGGCCAGGATCCAGGCAGCATCTCCATGAACCCAAGGTGCCATGATTGAACCATTGGGAAATGTCTGCTTTAGGGATGGAGGGTGGATTCCCCAGAGGCAGGGCAGTCCCTCAGGGATGACTTCCTTCCACGGAAAAGTCCGTGCTCCACGGGCCACCTCTATTCTCGTATGTTGTGTGTCTCCGCTGTTTCATCTTCCTCCTCTCCTTTGGCTACAGGGCGCAGTCCCGGCCCAGTTCAGAAGAACCTGCACAACCCCATTGTACAGGTAGGTGTGCCTTCCCTGGCCACTCAGGCCCTCCTTGCACCCTTCCTTGACCGTGACCTCACTTGTTCCCCAGGGCCCTCAGCATTCCCACATCCATACTTGGGCACCCAGGGCAGAGAGAAGTTAAGCCACAACTTCAGTCACATGTGGGTTGGTGCATGAGCTGGGCTCAGCACCTGGATTTGCCCTGTTACGTCCTCTTCCAGATCTGTGGACCTACTAAGAGCATCCCACATCCTCCATGCAGCCCTGTTGAGTGTCTTCTCCTGGCAGCCACAAGCTGGTGATGGGGGCCGCCTTGGGCTCTTTGGACCTCTTGCTGCAGGAAGCTTTTTAAAATTCATTTTTAACATTTCAGTACACTAAAGAGCGAGGAAGGGGCTGTAGGGAGGAAAACATGGATATGAGGATCAGAGGGGTTCTCCGAGGTCAGCTGTCTCATCCTGGGGATCCCACACGCTGGTCATCCGGACTGCTTGTCTGCACCAGGGTCTACCAGTGAAGATTTTCCTATTGCAGATTCCTAGGCCCTTCACCCCAGAGATTCTAATCTGCCAGGTTGGGGTGTGGGGAAGGTGGTTGGAATTAAGGTAATTCTGATGTGGTTTGAGGAACCATTACTCTAACCTCCACCTTTTTGACCAATACCACCACCCTGCATCTTTGTATAAAATATTTGAGTTTGCAAAGCTGCAAACCCATAGTTATCCTGAGAGAAAGATCTCCTTCTCCTCATCATTGTTTTTGTCATTATTAACAATCCCTGCATCACAAGATGAGAAAACTGGGCTCAGAGAAGGTGGGGGCTCTCCAGGTTTCCCCGGGTAGTGACATAATCAAGATCAGAACCCAACTCTGGCCTCACAGCTCTACTGAGGCCAGTACTGCTTCTTGTCAGTACTATACTTGTCAGTACAGGTGTAGTACTTAAGGTCCAGGGTCTTTGCTCTTGGCTGACTTGAAGCTTAGGTTTTCTCTCCCTGGTTGTCCATGTTCTGACGCCCCCTTTTCCAAGGGCTCATCTCATGGGCCCTGTGGCCAGCCGTGGCAGCATCCTTGGATGCACTTCTGCAAGCCCTCTACAAGCACAGGAACGCTGTGGACAGCACACGGAATTTAAATTACAGTACAAACCCCAACTCTTGAATGCTTACTATGTGCCAGGCGCTGTTCTAAGCGTTTCATTTTCACTTTAGTGACAGCCTCATGACAGTTTTGGATGGGTCCTAGTGTTGTCCCCAAGAGGTTCTGTAACAGGCCCAAGTCCGCTCAGCGAGTGAGGGGCAGACCCTAGCATCTTTACCCACGGATGTCCCCCCAACCCCACCCCTCCCTGTCTTCTGCCCCAGCTCAGCTTTTCTTTGTTCTTCTCCCCGCCTCATCCATCACCTGGCCTGACTCCGCAGTCACTAGAGGATCTTGAAGACCAAAAACGGAAAAAGAAGAAAGAGAAGATGGGATTCGGCTCCATCTCGCGTGTCTTCGCCAGAGGGAAGCAGCGGAAGTCCCTCGACCCCGGCCTCTTTGATGGTACCGCCCCTGATTATTACATAGAGGAGGACGCAGACTGGTGATACCCGCCTCCCTTCGCCTGCTGCCCGGCGGGCGTGTCTGTGCGTGTGGACGTGCGTGCGAGCTGGGGGCGGGGGGTGGGGTGGGGTGTGCGACTGGGCGTGTGTGGTGGTGCGTGTGTGCGCAGTCTCTCGCACACGTGGGCGCGGGTGTGGCCGAGCCTGCTCGCGTGGGCCCCTCCCCTGCGTCGTCACCTCTGTAATTGATGTACATACTACAACCGTGTGTGAACATGTCAACTCTCTGTTGTCCTCGGAGCGATACAGTTGTGTTGTTAATCTGGGTTTGTTTTTGTTTTTTTTTTTTCAATGTTTTTTTTTTTCCTTCTTTTTGTTCGGTTCGTTGGGGGATTTTTTTGGTCCCTTTCCCTCCCTGCCTCCTTTTTATGAAACTTGAAAACTTGAAGGACTGCTGTGTATTTGTAAAAACAAAACTGTTGTGCCCTCTGTGCTTGTAAATGTCCCTTGTCCAAACTGCTACTTCTGGAGCCCACCTCCCCAAGGATGTGGTCTGTTTTTGATGTTACCCCCCACCCCACTCCGAACCCC
>SJYC01124712.1:0-70373 GCA_006408675.1 Madoqua kirkii | reverse complement strand
CGCTGTGGACAGCACACGGAATTTAAATTACAGTACAAACCCCAACTCTTGAATGCTTACTATGTGCCAGGCGCTGTTCTAAGCGTTTCATTTTCACTTTAGTGACAGCCTCATGACAGTTTTGGATGGGTCCTAGTGTTGTCCCCAAGAGGTTCTATAACAGGCCCAAGTCCGCTCAGCGAGTGAGGGGCAGACCCTAGCATCTTTACCCACGGATGTCCCCCCAACCCCACCCCTCCCTGTCTTCTGCCCCAGCTCAGCTTTTCTTTGTTCTTCTCCCCGCCTCATCCATCACCTGGCCTGACTCCGCAGTCACTAGAGGATCTTGAAGACCAAAAACGGAAAAAGAAGAAAGAGAAGATGGGATTCGGCTCCATCTCGCGTGTCTTCGCCAGAGGGAAGCAGCGGAAGTCCCTCGACCCCGGCCTCTTTGATGGTACCGCCCCTGATTATTACATAGAGGAGGACGCAGACTGGTGATACCCGCCTCCCTTCGCCTGCTGCCCGGCGGGCGTGTCTGTGCGTGTGGACGTGCGTGCGAGCTGGGGGCGGGGGGTGGGGTGGGGTGTGCGACTGGGCGTGTGTGGTGGTGCGTGTGTGCGCAGTCTCTCGCACACGTGGGCGCGGGTGTGGCCGAGCCTGCTCGCGTGGGCCCCTCCCCTGCGTCGTCACCTCTGTAATTGATGTACATACTACAACCGTGTGTGAACATGTCAACTCTCTGTTGTCCTCGGAGCGATACAGTTGTGTTGTTAATCTGGGTTTGTTTTTGTTTTTTTTTTTTCAATGTTTTTTTTTTTCCTTCTTTTTGTTCGGTTCGTTGGGGGATTTTTTTGGTCCCTTTCCCTCCCTGCCTCCTTTTTATGAAACTTGAAAACTTGAAGGACTGCTGTGTATTTGTAAATAACAAAACTATTGTGCCCTCTGTGCTTGTAAATGTCCCTTGTCCAAACTGCTACTTCTGGAGCCCACCTCCCCAAGGATGTGGTCTGTTTTTGAGGTTTCCCCCCACCCCACTCCGAACCCCGCCCCCCAGTGTGAACGCGTGGGACCAGACCCTTTCTCGGGCACACCCAAGTCACTTTAACCCCAAAAGGCCATCATCATCAGGGTAAGGTCCACTCTCCACAGAGACTTGCAAGCCTGGCCAAGGGGCCTATCCTGGCTTGGCTTGTCAGAGGCCAAACGGGCTCTTTTTAATGGCCTGCCAGTTTTTAAATTGTGTTGCCGTTTCTTTCTTTACGGGGAAAAGAAAATTGTTCCGTTTAATTTATTTGCACAAATGCAGAAGACTTATTCTAGCTAAATTATTACATAAATATTGGAATGTATATTTTTCCACGGGGGTGGGCGGGAGGCGGGTTCTCTGTTGATTTGTCTGTTCTATGATCAGCTGCTGCCAAACTGTGCAAGGTAGAGTTTAGGGTGGCCGGAACCCAGGGACCATTGGATTTCCAAGCTTGCTTTTTTTCTGTTGTTCTTCTTCTCTCTCCCCCATTGTCCCACCCCTGCATGGAAAGTGCGCTCCGCCTTTCTCACATCTAGAGCTCTCTCCAGGCCTTTCTATACATATTTATTTATCTGAAAGAGCACTGACCTCAGTGAGCAGAGCACCTGATGTCGTGGTCACCTTCTCTTGGGTCTGTCTTTTGAGAGAGGCTGAATACAGGGCAAGACAGCTGACTGCATGACCACAGGGTAGGACCCCAGGGACACTCGGCCCAGGTGGGTTCCCCAAGGGTCCTGGAGCGGCCCCCATTCCTCCCTGCAGCTGTGTCTCTCTCATCCTTGGTTGATTCTGCACATGGGCCAGGCACGTGTCATGAGGGAGGCACCCGTCTCGAGGGGAAGGGCTGTTGGAGACGCAGCATCCAGCACCTCTGCCCTCCCTATTCTGGTTGGTTCCTCCACCCACACCTCATGGAGCCTCTTGGGATTCCTCAGGCCCTGTCCGCCAGCTTGTCACAGCAGCTTGAGCCCACTCACCCCAGGAGAGAAGGGCTGGCAGAAACGCCTGCCTATTTGGGGAGCAGTGTTGGTCCCAGTGAGGCTTCACCAGCAAAGGAACTGTGAGCATTGTAACGCCAGGTGATGGAGAACATGTGAGCTTCTAAGCCAGGGTCTCCCATGGCCTAAAACTAGCCTTTCCTTTTCTTCTGACCTGTGAATTCCCACTCTGAACCACCTTAACTACTAACAGCTCAGTCCACACTCCCTCTAAACAACAGTAGTTGCCCTTTCTGCTAACCGTAACATTTGCAACTCTTACCAAGAAACAAAGAGGTTTTTAAATGCTGAAGCATCTCTTATCAGAAGGGATAGGATATTTTTTCCAAAGTCTCTAAAACAGAAAAGCCCCAGTCGGCTGCTCCCTTTCCTTCTGTCCTGATGTGGTTGGAAAAGGTATCTAAAGTGGCAGGGTACCTACTAAGGATCTTTCTGGGCTCTGTTGGCTGAGCCATTTCACCGAGCCTGGTGGCGAGGGAGAGCAGCTGGAGCGAGAGAGATTTTAGGAAATGCTTTTCTCCCCCCATGAATTTTTTTTTCTTTTAGTTGATTTTTATTGTTTTGCCCTTTACTTACAAGAAAATAAGGTTGCAACCCCTCCTGGTAATAATGATTTAGTAGTTCCTTTTCATTTCAGTTTTTGTAAATTAGGAGATAATTCTAAGAGTTACTAAGGATGATTTATTTAAGAGAACTACGTCAAATAGCGAATGAGTTATGGGTAACATTAGATGAAAATAACCTTTCCCGTGGGAAAGGTTTCTTGAAGGCATGGATGCAAATATAAAATATAAACAAAAAAATCTAAATAAAGCTTATTTTAAAATATGATCGAATTCTATGTTATTTGATTGCTTCTATCGTACTCCGGGTGGGAGGCAAAGCCCGGCATGACCTGCCCCTTGGAATTTCAGGGCTGGGTCCTATGGGGGTGATGGGAGGGGCTGAGGAAAGCTGGCTGGATTCTGGGCCCATGGAGGGGCTGAGGCTGGGGTGGCCTCCCAGAAACATCTCATCTTTGCCACCCTGACTGTAATTTGGAGGAGCCATCAGCATCCAGGGCTGCCCGTGGTCCTAAAGCACCACCTCCAAGCCTGGCATCCTGACCCTGCATTCTCCAGCCCAGTGGCCCCAGTCAGCTTTCATCTGCTTCCTTCTCCCCCCAGTGCTCCTTCAGAAGACCCAAAGCGGGGCCCTGTGAGTTTGGGGCACATTACTTCCTGCAGACCTCAGTGGGCCTCTGCATTGTCCTGACTTCCTGCCTTCCCTGGGAACTGAGAGGAGCTTGAGAGAGAAATTAACGGAGCCACGGGGCTTCCCTAATGAAGCCAGAGTGGGCTGGGCTTTTCTGAGCCCCCATGAGACCACCCCCAGATGCAAAACCCAGTCCTCCCGCAATGAAAACTCTGCAGTATAGCCTGAGAAGAGGCCACCTGGATACCCCAATCTACAATTGCAGCTATGCCTTCAGCCTCTGCCTCCCAACTTAAATCCTCTCCAGCAGTAAGACTGGAAGGCTAGCCTTTTAAAGCCCCCTTGCGTTTCTACTAGAAGAAAGCTCAAAGTACCATAAATGTATAGACCATGCCAAGAAGTTAGAGTGCAAGACTGCCCGGAACTGAGGGGCATGTGCCCCAGTAGCTGTCAACCTGGCCACACATTAGAATCACCTGCAGAGCTTTCAAAACAAAAAATGACCAATGCCAGGTGCTATATTGCTGAATCAGTGTGGTAAAACCTCCTCTGATACAGCCAGGGTTGAGAACCACTGGGCTTATCTGAGGAGCGCGAATGGCCCGAACACACGTGCCACAGCTCCTCTCTCCCTGGGCTCAAAACAGACATCACTGAACAATTAAAGAGCCCTTCCCACCCAGCCCCAAATGACCTCTCATGTCTTCACTTTACAAAACCGCTTCCAGCCACTGCCAATCAATCAGCATTGGCATTCAAAGAGGAAAGCCAATTTGCCTCCTCAAAACTAACCCAACCCCCTGCACTGAACAGATGAGGGAAAACTGGGCCCAGAAAGGAGCGACTTGGCTGAGATCCTTGCCATCGGTGTTGCAGTACCATGGCCTTCTCAAGGGCCCGGCCACACCTGATGCAAATCCACATAGCTCTACTCAAAAGCCACACTCCCCTACTTTGTTAATCAGACCTCGCCCCAAAAGGTCCAACTTCAAGCGTCACTATATTGGTCAGAAGTTGGAGTAGGGCCGTCCCATCTGCAGGATCCATGGACAGCTGCACAGGTTGTGCACTGCATTACCACGTAGATGGTATGTAGTAGCAGCCTGCATGGCTGTCCTCGGCGGCCCTGCTGCACACTCTCCCACCCATGCTGGCAGGCTCCAACAGGCGCAACCTAACAGTAGTGATAACAGTAATAACATCTAACATTTGTTGGGCACTACCATGGGCCAAGCTCCATGCTCCGCGCTTGACACACATTAACTCAGTTAACCCTCCAAAGTCTCCACTGCAATGGGAAAACAGGCAAAGTACATCATCTGGGATCAAGGGGCCAGGAAACAGAACTGGGCTTCCAACCTAGCACTGTAGTGCCCTGAACGACTCCTCCGAGTGGGCAGTGAGGGGCTGGGACCAAGCTCGGTGGGGGCCTCCAGTCCCTCTGCTGGGTCTGGTTTGAACTTGACTCCACCCCTACTTTCACCCACCAGTAGCCTCTGGCACAGCCTAGCACTTTCCTGGCTTTTGTGACGGAGTCTATTTCTGTTAGTCTTTTTCTGCCAGGCCCAGAAAACACACTTGCCGAGAGGGACTGGAGGAGAGGGCAGGACAGAAAAGCACTGTGGTTCAGCACGAGCTCTCCATCTCAGGCAGGGCATGGCCTCCTCCTGCCCTGCTATGAAACCCCTCTCTGTACCAGAGCTGCTGCTTCCTGGTGGGGACGAGGCAGTGGGGCGGACAGGAGGTCCCCTCCTGGCTACAGGAAGGCCCGGGGGTCCCAGGAGCCTCTCCCGACACCTGTGTGCAAGGTTATTGGGCAGCTGCTATGCGCATCACTCAACCTGGGCTCCTGGGGAATCCAGGTGTAGTGGGGCTGCAGGAGATGGCATCATCAGGCCTGTGACTATATGAATTTAAAAGTATCAACGGGCCCTCTCACCAAACCCTGCATTTCCTCCCAAACACCCTACCCCCTCGCTCATCTGGTCTGAACAAATGACTCAAGCTTTTTCAACTCAAACCCCATCAGGGGGCGCAGAACCTGCTATGCCCCCTGACTTCCCACCTGTGCTTAAGGAAAAAGAACCTGGTGCTAATGAAGAATCAAGTGGGAATATATATGATTAACTTTATAAGAGGATGCTGATGTGCTCAGTCATGGTCGACTTTTTGCAACCCCATGAACTATAGCCCACCAGGCTCCTCTGTCCATGGAATTTTCCAGGCAAGAATACTGGAGTGGGTTTCTACTTCCTTCTCCTATTATAAGAGAATAGGTTAATAATTTTATAAAAGAATGCCCTATAAGCTTAAAAATAACTTAGAGGTTTGATCTTGACCCAATGTTAGAAGTTGTTGAAATATCGAAGTCATAGCACATCACCAGGGAAGTGTCACTGTATAGAGAGATTGAGGGGATATATCCTGATGCCGGCTGGTGTATGGAGAACCCATACCTGAGCCATAACTGTGTGGTGCCTTAAAGCCCAGTTACCAAAAGATACGCAGATATGAACCCCTGCACTCTGCCTCCCCAACAAACTGAATCCACAAGAAAATTATCCCAAGAGGATTAATCTCTTAAGAAGCAAGAATAGCAGCAACTGAAAACCTTGATCTTTCCTTCTTGAAAATGGCAGGACTCCTAGTCCCTAGCATGTCCCAAGGGGCAGACTTTGACACTGTCAGAGCATCAGCCATGCTTCTGAATCAGAGTCCCTGGAAAACGCTGGCCGCCTGCATTTCTGAGTTGCAGGCTTTGGAAATCTTTGACTGTTTTCTTAATGGGTTACCAGGCACTAGCAGTTAATTGCACCTAAACAAGAGAATCTAAGATTGCCTGTCTTGCTCCATCTGGAAGATCCTTGCAGGCCACCAGTGGGGCTGGGCCAGGCCAGGCCAGGCCTGGGTAATCAACTGCTCTAGCTCTGGACCAGCATCTGATTTCAAGCTAGTCAATTAACCTGTGAGCCTCAGTGTTCTCACCTGTGAAGTTTGTGTAACAACTTTTTCCTCCTTGTGGGCTCAGAAATGCCAACTGATTGTGTTCTGGACCCTGGAAAGCACTGGCCTCATGGCCTATGATTTGAATAGATTTAAGTTCAACCAGAGATAGGAAGGGCTTCTTTGGTAGCTCAGATGGTAAAGAATCTGCTTGCAATGCAGGAGACTTGGGTTCAATCCCTGGGTCAGGAAGATCCCCTGGAGAAGGAAATGGCAACCTACTCTAGTATTCTTGCCTGGAGAATCCCATGGACAGAGGAGCCTGGAGGGCTACAGTTCACTGGGTCACAAAGAGTCGGACATGAGTGAAGCGACTGAGCACGCATGCACGCAAGGGCACCCCGGACTCCCTGCCTACCCTCCTCCCCATCGGAGAGCTATCATACAGGGCCCTCCCTGCTCAACCCTGGCAGAACTGGGAGATGGGAGCCACTCTTGGGCCCCCAACTTCTGAAAGCCTGCAAATTGAGGACTGGAGATCCTCCCACAAGGCCAGGCATATTCCCCTGGATGAACCACAGCAAGACTGCATTGAACAATGCCACTCCCAGCTCAGGGCTCTTTACAATTTACAAAGCCCTCTCACAGGCAGGCTAGGATCAAGGATAAGATGTAGATTCTGGGCAAACTCTCTGGGTGCAAACCTCAGTCCTGACATTTGCTACCGAGTAACCACAGGCAAGTTCCTTAACCAGGCTGTGCCTCAGTTTGTTCACCTCTACATAGGAACAGTAAGATATTGTCAGAGCAGCTGCAAATGAGTTACTATGTATAAAAGGCTTAGCCCAGGTATTGATAAATGTTAGCCATAACGATGATGTTAACGGTGACAAGGACAACCTCATTGGCCTCTCACCAGCCCTGTGAGACAGGCAGAACAGGCCCCTCTGTACACAAGCCAAAGCTTGGCCCAGGTTAGTTCAGCAACTCACCCCACCCACTAGGGCCGGCCCAGGGGGCTCGAGGGAGCAGGAATCTGAGAGCTGAGAGGGCTCTTGATGGCCTTTCTCCTGCTCCCTTCGCATCACAGCCAAGCACAGCATCAGTGGCTGTGCCAGTTCTGGAACCCGAGGCTGCTGACTCCCAGGCCAGAGCCCCGAGCTGGCGCAGACCACAAGATTCAGCTGGAGAAAAAAGTTATCCCTGGGTCAATAAGTTTTAGAGACAATGAAATGGCTACCCACTCCAGTATTCTTGCCTGGAAAATTCCCTGGACAGAGGAGCCTAGAAGGCTATAGTCCATGGGGTCACAAAGAGACACGACTGCGCAAAGAAGCACAAAGTATATTCGACATAAACACTAGCTTTTCAAGGCTCTAGCAAGTGAAGAAAAATAGTTCACTGCTTTCCACGTCGTGTTTCCCAAACTTAACTGAGCACAGAACAACGTCTTTGAACCTGGTTCCATGGAGCACTCTGTGGGGCTGTCGAGATGGGTGGCTCCACAGCCCCCTTTATCCTGTGCTTGGAGATGCTGAGTCAATGGTCCTTTGGTGACCTCTAAACAGGCTTCCTAGGTGGCACAGTGGTAAAGAATCCACCTGCCAGTGCAGGAGACACAGGTTAGATCCCTGGGTTGGGAAGATCCCCTGGAGAAGGAAATGGCAACCCATTGCAGTATTCTTGCCTGGGAAGTCCCAGGGACAGAGAAGCCTGGTGGGTGATGGTGAGGGGGTTGCAAAACAGCTGGACATGAGTTAGTGACTAAAAAACAACAGGCAGACTCACTTCTGACGGTTTAGCCATAGAAGCCCCTGTGGTTCATGTGGGATCCCCTTGAGTCTGAAGAAGTGAGGTGAGGGACCTCTCTGGTGGTCTAGTAGTTAAGACCTTGCAATTCCAATGCAGGAGGCATAGGCTCAGTCCCTGGTCGGGAGCTTAAGATCCCATATGCCACATGGCACAGCCGAAAAAAAAAAGTGAGGTGAGGTGAGCTGGGCACAGGGCCAGGTGGAGTCAGAACCTTTCCTGAGCATCTCCTTTGCTCGGAAAGAAGCTGAGTCAGTGAGCAGTATCTGCAGAGGCAGAGAGGCCCCCGCAGAGTGGCTGAGAAATTCCAGTCTCAGGTGTTCATTTTGCTGCTGTCTCAGGTGTAGACAAAGGAGCCAAGTCTAATGCCACAGAGCCCCAGGGCAGGGAGAGAAGTGCACACACCACCCTGACAGACATCTAGCCCACCTGCCCTGTCCCCAACCAGCTCTGAGCTGCCTAATTGCTTTCCCTGGGACAGGCCAGCGGGGTTGAAGTCACATCCAAACCGACCCCACACCTGCCCAGGAACACCAGCTTCCTTCCCTGTTAGGCGGCAGATGTTTCTGGGGGTGGCATGGAGCCCATGATGAGGAGGACCAGGGCCAGGGAAGGCAGAAGGCCGACTCTGTCAGCTGTCGCCACGGGGTCCAGTGCTCTGGTGACAGACGAGGAAGCTCTCTGCAAGGCAGGGCAATCTGAGGGCTGTCTGTGAACTGAGGGTCAGAGAGCGCATCTCAGGACGGTGAATCATTCACAGGGCCCCTCCATCTCCTCACGCATGTTTAAGAAACACAAATTCACTTTAGTGACAGCCTGAACCAGCAGAACTGATCAAAACCAAGTCATTGCGGGGGGCAGGGGGGAGGTACTTTCCTGGCGGCTCAGACAGTAAAGAATCTGCCTGCAATGCAAGAGACCTGGGTTCAACCCCTGAGTTGGGAAGATACCCTGGAAGAGGGCATGGCCACCCACTCCAGTATTCTTGCCTGGAGAATCCCCATGGACAGAGGCTCCTGGCGGGCTACAGTCAGGCTGTAGCAAAGGAGTTGCAAAGGGCTGGACACGACTGAGCAACTAAGCACACACACAGACAAGCCATCAGGGAGAGGAGTCAAGGAAAGGCCAGGTTTTGGAGCCAGATCTTTAGGTTTGAGTCCAGAGCCGGCACTCAGCTGTGTGACTCTAAGCCAGTCCCTCAGTCCCTCTGAACCTGAGTTTCTCCCTCTGTAAAATGGAAATCAGACTGCCTACCTCACAGGGCTGTTGCAAAGATGGACTCAGAAGTGGGTAAAAGCATCTGGCATATGGCAGAGCTCGACTTTCCTCATCTGTAACATGGGCCTCTGGGAACCTGTGTCCACTTTCGGGTGAGGACACAGTCTATTCACAGCCAGGTGTCATGAACCACCAGGCAGCCAGTCCTGACGGGGAGGCGAGTGGAGTGACCACTGCTGTCTGCTCCGAGCATCTCTGCAGCAGTGTCTGAGTGACAATGATAAGGACCCACCTCTGTGAGCTCTGTGCTGGGCTCACACCTGCCCCCTCCCGTCGAATCTAAAGGAAGGAGTCATGCCGGGCTCCAGAGCTTCCAAAGCGCCTGGTTTTTCATGAGAATCCAAAAATGTCATGAGATACACCCCAATTCTTTAATATCAGCATCTACTTTTAAGTTTAGTGTCCTTGGTGTGTGCTCAATTGTGTCCAACTGTTTGCAACCCCATGAAGTGCAGCCCACCAGGCTCCTCTGTCCAAGGGATTTTATAGGCAAGAATACTGGAGTGGGTTGCTATTTCCTCCTCCAAGGAATCTTCTCAACCCAGGGAGCAGACCAAGTCTCTCACATCTCCTGCACTGGCAGACAAGTTCTTTACCACTAGCATCACCTGAGTATCCTTTGAAAGTGAAAAGTAAAAGTCACTCAGTAGGGTCTGATTCTTTGTGACCCCATGGACTATACAGTCCATGGAATTCTCCAGGCCAAAATACTGGAGTGGGTAGCCTTTCCCTTCTCCAGGGGATCTTCACAAACCAGGGATTGAACCCAGGCCTCACGCATTGCAGGCAGATTCTTTTACCAGCTGAGCCACAAGGGAAGCCCACAGATACTAGAGTGGGTAGCCTATCGCTTCTTCAGCAGATCTTCCCAACCAGGGAATCGAACCAGGGTTTCCTATTGAGCTATGAGGGTATCCTTTGGGGGGAAAAATTCCATGACCTTATCTCCAGACCACTGGCTCCACCACCTCCCATCTGTACTCTCTGTGGACTGGTCCAGAGAGTTGACAGGTCCAGGACTGTTGACAGTCGTCTTTCCCCCTGGCCAGAGAGTTCCTGGGCCCGCCTGGTCATAGATCCCCATTTCATTGGCCCATATCCTCCTTCACCAGAGGGCCTTCCTGCCCATCTCTCCCTGGGCCACCAGGCAGCAGGGGGACCACTCATTTCTGACCCCAAGAAGTGTCCCCAGGGCTTGGGGTGTTTGGGGAGTAGCAGGGGAGCTACCCTCAGAAGCCTGGAATCAGCACAGGAATCCTGAGGCCCCGGAGGCCAAATATGGCTGGCAGGACTCAGGGTCAGAGCACCTGCACTGGGTGCCCAGCCAGACCACTAGAGCATTTCTCACGGGCGTGGCCGGGCTCGTGGGACTCGGAGATGGAGAGGGTATGGGGGAGGGAGTGCTCAACCTTCACGTGAAGGTGCTGATGAGCCTCACAAAAGGGTCACCCCTTGCTCTCCCAGAAAGCCTAGCAGAATGCACAGTCATCAAGGTAGACACAGCTGTAACCCCGAGGCCTAGGGATATGGAGAGGGGTCAGGCTGAGGACTGAGGCCAAAGACTGGCTTCTGGGGATGGTGGGGTTGGGGTGTATGGCAGTGATGGAAGCTGGGAGAGGAAAGTACTATATGACTTGCTGACTTTCACTGAAGGCCTGCCTTGGAGTCACTTCACATACACTCACTGTGTCATTCAACACACACTGGGGGACCACTGTCTATGTGCCAGGCTAGGGCTAAGGGCTGAGGGTGCAGACATAAACAACGAGATCATTCTAACATAGCCCTCACCAAAATCATATGAAGTGTGTGTTACTGTCTCAGCCTTACAGCTGAGGAAACCGAGGCCCCAAGGGGCAACATAAACAGCCCAAGGATATGTAGTCAGCAGTGGAACAAGGCTAAGAATTGGGGTCCAGCAGACTATTGCCCTACACCATTTTCCAAGTAGATATGAGTGAATCTGATAAAACCATGAGCCTTTAGAACAATTATAATCTAGAGGGAGGCAGAGAAGGGGTGTCACAATTAAAGGAGTTCATCTAAAAGCAGGCAGAGGCTCAAGTCCCCAAATGGGTGGAAACTTCCTAGGATACTCTGCCTTGTGCCAAGGCTCCGGCTAAACATACTGATAGGTTTGAATGGAGTGTCCGTCCACAGTGAGCATGGTGGCCGCCAGCCCTGGATACAGATACCCCCAGGAATCATGTTTCAGGATGCATGAGGAATGGCCATGACCAGCATCAGTTTTCTCCTTGACATTTTCTGTAGCATCTTAAGTTGCGAGAAGGCCCCCAAAAGGAACCTTACCAAAGCACTCTTTATTTTGAAAGAAATTAAACAGATACTTGGAGAAGGCAATGGCACCCCCACTCCAGTACTCTTGCCTGGAAAATCCCACGGACGGAGGAGCCTGGTAGGCTGCAGTCCATGGGGTCTCTAGGAGTCGGACAGGACTGGTAGACATCACTTTCACTTTTCACTTTCAGGCAGTGGAGAAGGAAATGGCAACCCACTCCAGTGTTCTTGCCTGGAGAATCCCAGGGACCGGGGAGCCTGGTTGGCTGCTGTCTCTGGGGTCACACAGAGTCGGACACGACTGAAGCAACTTAGTAGCAGTAGCAGCAGCAGCAAACAGATACTACATAGCTCAGTTGGTAAAGAATCTGCCTGCAGTGCAGGAGACCTGGGTTCGATTCCTGGGTTGACAGGATCCTCTGGGAAAGGAAACGGCAACCCACTCCAGTATTCTTGCCTGGAAAATTCCATGGACAGAGGATTCTGGCAGGCTATAGTCCTCAGGATGACAAGAGTCGGACACAACTTAGCAACTAAACCACCACTCTTAAATGTCTTTCCTGTTCCCATTGGCCTTGGGGCAAGAAATACGGTTGCTCACCACTGGGGCAAGAAATTTCCAGGAGGCAATTGCAAGGCATTTTGAGGAGGTAGGGGGTTGGAAAGGTACATTATTCAATGAGGATGATCCCAAAGGAGGCATCACCTCCAAATGCCACACCCAAGCCGGAGATTCATGGATCTGACTCAGTGGTGGCCCCCCGTCCCAGCAAGTGAATGAGGGGGCCAAAGCAATAATCACTATCCCTGGGGCTCAAGGAAGCAGGCTGAGCAGAGAGGTCCTGAGGCCTGAAGGGGAGATGGGAGGGTCAAGTGAAGGGAAGAGGCAGATCTATTAGGGGTCCTCAGACCCCACAGCTATCCATCACTTTCCAAGTATCCACTTCCCCAGCTTTGCCTCCAAAAACTGCACAGACGCAAACGTGCACTGTCCCTTAATGGACACGTGGATAGGAACTCTCCTCCTGCCCATGGCCTCTGCTCAAAGAGCCCCTTCACTTTCCACAGAGTTCGCCTTTAAGGCCCACTCACCCATAGAGAAGTTGCCCGGGAAAGCAGGTTGGAAAAGAGGATTAACTGTGGGAAAACAAGCAGAGGCCAGCAGCCAGCTGGTGAAAGCAAAAAAAAGAGGACAGAAGCCCTCTTGCCTTCTGAGATGGCCCACACCCTACGGAGTATGCAGAGTAAACCTGCTTTCACCCCACTTAGCTCGCTAGTGAATTCTTTCCTGCATGAAGCCAAGGACCCTCATGCATGGTGGCCCGTCCCAGGGACTTGCCTGAGACCTGGGCTATGACCATCCTCTCGCGTCCCCTTTTCCTGCAACAGTAATATCACGGTCATTTTCTGAAGCAGAACACAAAAGACATAGGTGTTTCAGGAAACTCGGAGAGGCCTACCCTGTTGTAGTGATCAGTCCTTCAAAGTTCTAGCAAATCCAACTTCCGCTTTTAGAGTTTCAGGAAAAGGGCACTTGTGGTTTTCAGGGATGTCAAATCAGGAAGGTAGGAGGGGAAAAAATTTAAAAAGGTGGGGGGGTGGGAGACACCAGTTGCAGATTAGACTCTAAGAAGGACTTCTCTCCCAAATGTGAGCACTCTTCAGCATGACAACAGGTTAGCATATAGTCCTCAGGATGACAAGAGTCGGACACAACTTAGCAACTAAACCACCACTCTTAAATGTCTTTCCTGTTCCCATTGGCCTTGGGGCAAGAAATACGGTTGCTCACCACTGGGGCAAGAAATTTCCAGGAGGCAATTGCAAGGCATTTTGAGGAGGTAGGGGGTTGGAAAGGTACATTATTCAATGAGGATGATCCCAAAGGAGGCATCACCTCCAAATGCCACACCCAAGCCGGAGATTCATGGATCTGACTCAGTGGTGGCCCCCCGTCCCAGCAAGTGAATGAGGGGGCCAAAGCAATAATCACTATCCCTGGGGCTCAAGGAAGCAGGCTGAGCAGAGAGGTCCTGAGGCCTGAAGGGGAGATGGGAGGGTCAAGTGAAGGGAAGAGGCAGATCTATTAGGGGTCCTCAGACCCCACAGCTATCCATCACTTTCCAAGTATCCACTTCCCCAGCTTTGCCTCCAAGAACTGCACAGACGCAAACGTGCACTGTCCCTTAATGGACACGTGGATAGGAACTCTCCTCCTGCCCATGGCCTCTGCTCAAAGAGCCCCTTCACTTTCCACAGAGTTCACCTTTAAGGCCCACTCACCCATAGAGAAGTTGCCCGGGAAAGCAGGTTGGAAAAGAGGATTAACTGTGGGAAAACAAGCAGAGGCCAGCAGCCAGCTGGTGAAAGCAAAAAAAAGAGGACAGAAGCCCTCTTGCCTTCTGAGATGGCCCACACCCTACGGAGTATGCAGAGTAAACCTGCTTTCACCCCACTTAGCTCGCTAGTGAATTCTTTCCTGCATGAAGCCAAGGACCCTCATGCATGGTGGCCCGTCCCAGGGACTTGCCTGAGACCTGGGCTATGACCATCCTCTCGCGTCCCCTTTTCCTGCAACAGTAATATCACGGTCATTTTCTGAAGCAGAACACAAAAGACATAGGTGTTTCAGGAAACTCGGAGAGGCTACCCTGTTGTAGTGATCAGTCCTTCAAAGTTCTAGCAAATCCAACTTCCGCTTTTAGAGTTTCAGGAAAAGGGCACTTGTGGTTTTCAGGGATGTCAAATCAGGAAGGTAGGAGGGGAAAAAATTTAAAAAGGTGGGGGGGTGGGAGACACCAGTTGCAGATTAGACTCTAAGAAGGACTTCTCTCCCAAATGTGAGCACTCTTCAGCATGACAACAGGTTAGCAAGGAAGAAAAAGGAATATTATGGTACTTGGTTTTTTAAAGCATACAGCAGTTGTCATTGGATCATAGTACATTTGCCGTCCTTGGACCTCTTCTGAGCACCTTCCTCCAAAGTAAAATTGGGAAATACTTGCCTAGCACATACCTGGGAAATGAGTGTAGAGCAGGGTGGAGCCTTGTCGACTCAACAGGTGCCCTGCTGTCTGGGAAAGTTCTTGGGGTGTGGGGAGGAGGGGCTGGCAGGGAGCGTGGCTGGAGGAGGATGTCCTCCAAGGCTGGGGACAGGGGACTTGTGGGGCTATACTGTGAGCATAGCCTACATCCTTGCTAGGCAGCAGCATCACAGATGAGGGGGAAGGGAAGTATTTGATTTTTTTAAATAGAAAGTAGTTGTCATGGGTAAAAGCAGAGCTCTGGGATTTCTCAGGGTGCCTCATGGGTTAGTATATTTGAAGAGACACTTGGGGAGAAAGAGCTATCAGCTCTTAGCTCAGGGCCTCCAAAGGCCCGCTTGGCTCTGGGATCGGGGTGTTGGAGGCGGCCCCCTTGGGGTCCTGCCATCATTCTAACAGCTGCACAGTTCATGACTCGATGCCATTTGGACCGCACTGTGTGGTCCTGGTGGCCCAGGCTCAGGAGGCCTGATCATTGCACCTACTGTTTCACAGGAGCTGTGACCGAGGGCTTGGGGAAAGCATCTCCATCCAATGCAGTGACCATTATCAGGACATAAAACGTCACTATTTTACATTATAATACAGTGTTTAAAAAATGAGAATTCAGCGTTTGGCTTGAAAATGCTGACAGGGGCTCCCCCATTACTGCCCAAGGGCAGGGAGTTTTAACTGGAGTCGGCTGTCTGAGCAGGGCTGGCCCAAGGACCGGAGGGGCCCCGGGGGAAGGATGGGGGTGCTGGCAGCAGCCATGCCACACGCTCACTGGCCTCTGGTGGGTGGAGGCCAGGGATGGTGCTGAACACAGGACAGCCCCCATGACAAAGAGTGGTCTAGTCTCAAATGTCATTCAATATTGCCAAGGTTATCTAGACAAATGGTGCTGATGAACGTACTTGCAGGGCAGGAATAGAAACACGGATATAGAGAAAACAGACTTGTGGACACAGCAGGGGAAGGAGGCTGGGATAAATCGACAGAGCAGCACTGCCACATATACCCTGCTGCAGCTGCTACTGGTTAGTCGCTAAGTCGTGTCTGACTCTTTGTGACCTCGTGCCCTGTAGCCCACCAGGCTCCTCTGTCCATGGGATTTCCCAGACAAGAATACTGGGTGTGGGGTGCCATTTCCTTCTCCAGGGGATCTTCCTGACTTAGAGATCATATCTTGCGTGGCAGGCGGGGTTATTGTTTTGTTTTTACCACTGAGCCACCTGGGAAGCCCCATATATACACTATCTTGTGTAAAATAGAAAGCTAGTGGGAATCTGCTACAGGGATCTCAGCTTAATGCTCTGTGATGACCTAGAGGGGTGGGATCTCGGGTTGGGAGGGAGGCTCTAGAGGGAGGGAATATATGTACACTTACAGCTGATTCTTACTGATATATGGCAGAAACCAGTCCAATATTATAAAGTGATTATCCCTCAATTAAAAATAAAGAAAATAAATGTTGTTAAAATACTGCCAAGGTTGAGAGTTCCTGAGACCTTGTGTACTTTTAAAGAACTACAAACATCTTAAAGTGGCCTCGAGGGGATGGGGCTGGCAAAAAGTCAGTCAGAGAGGGAGACCTGCTCCCTCCCTCACCCCCCCTCCCTCCTCACCTCCCGCCCTTCCTGCCTTCTTCTAACGAAAGTGTGCAGACTCCTTCCGTTTCAGGCAGCGGAGCTCACAGAGCTTCATAAACTGATTTCCAACCCATGTCCAGTGGAATCATGTGGGCAACTGAAATTGGCCACAGTGGGCATATTTACATCACAGAGATGGGCAAACATGTGCTATAAATCAAAGCACTTTTTAAAAATATGAGAGCTGCTTGTTACATGTTTACCAGCACAACACTAATTTGGGCCCTTACTAGGAATCAGGGATACCCAGGGAGCAGATCGGGCTCAGCGCCTGTCCTTGTGGAGCTGATATCTAGTGGGAAGTCAGATACTCTTCAAACAATTCAGTTCAGTTGCTCAGTCATGTCCGACTCTTTGTGACCCCATGAATCGCAGCACACCAGGCCTCCCTGTCCATCACCAACTCCCGGAGTTTACCCAGACTCATGTCCATCGAGTTAGTGATGCCATCCAGCCATCTCATCTTCTGTCGTCCCCTTTTCCTCCTACCCCCAATCCCTCCCAGCATCAGGGTCTTTTCCAATGAGTCAACTCTTTGCATGAGGTGGCCAAAATATTGGAGTTTCAGCTTCAGCATCAGTCCTTCCAGTGAACACCCAGGACTGATCTCCTTTAGGATGGACTGGTTGTATTTCCTTCAAACAATTATATAACTGTTAATGAACTTCAGCTCTGAGAAGTGTAGGCTCAGTGTCTGGGATAATGAGAGCTTGTGTGAGCATAAGAATGGGCTGGGGGCCATGGACGGGGGTGTTGTGTTTCAGGGGGTGACTGGCCTCGGCTAGGTGACCTGGAAGAGGTAACATTTAAATAGGGCCCTGACAGCTTTGTAGGAGTTCAGGCAGATTAGACAACAACAAATCACCTTTCGGGCAAAGAAGGCAGCAGGCACAGCCAATTAGGTATGAGGGCTAGGAGAGGCGGGAGGACTGAGGAAGTATTCCTAAGAAGCCCAGGGAGGGGTGAGAGACCAAGGAGAAGCTGATCAAGTTGGCAAGGGTGGGCCACACAGAGCGCTGTTCTATAAGGAACTTGGGTTTTATCCAGGCAGCTGGTGAAGGGTGTTGAGCAGAAGAGATCCCTGGGTAGATTCAAATTAAAAACAAAACTATATTGGCCCTCCCTTTCCTATAGCTTTGGGGTTTACCGCCACTAATGGCATTAAGCATCACCATGAACCAGGCCTGGGTATAAAGAGATGGATAGGTTTGCCCTCTGACTTAGGGATTTCCTTTGGGCAGGGCAGGTAAACAGACCCATGCACGTGGCGCCAGCAGAACAGGAAGAGTTCTGGGTGGATGGTGCCCATCACAGGAGGGATGTCCACTTGGGCACTGAGGGAGAAAGTGGACTCTGAAGGACCTCCCTCTACAAAACCCACTAAATCTGAAACAAAACATACTTTGTAACACATCACCGGCCTCATCAAAATTCCCAAGGCACTTCCATCCGAGGGAATTCCATCTGAAAACAAAAGGCCATGATCAGAGCAGTAAGCAATAACCAAATGCACAAACTGGGGCTTGTCCTAAGGACAGATGCTGCCATTAGGACCTGAAAGAGGACTAAGCCTTGTTGTTGCTGTTCAATTGCTATGTCGAATCCAGTGCTTTGTGACCCCATGGACTGCAGCACGCCAAGCTCCTCTGTCCTCCACTAACTCCTGGAATTTGCTCAAATTTATGTCCATTGGGTCAGTGACGCCATCTAACCATCTCATCCTCTGCGGCCCCCTTCTTCCTTGGGATGTGGCAGGGTGAAGCATCAGAACGTGCAACTCTTATCCTCCTAGGGCCTCTGACAGCGAGTGAAGTGGCCCCTGCTCCCGGGTATCATCCCCACTCCCTATCTCATCCCCGCCCTGGCAGAAGCAATGTCCATCCTCTCTGCAGGAAAACAGTGCTATTTAGAAGCCAGAGATTCCCATAAGATCAAATATGAGTTCATGCATGAGAGTCAGCAGAAAGATGAATAAACATCAATCTGGACCCTCCAAGCCCTTTCAGACATGGTAATTATCAACAGCAAATACATGGTAATATGCACACAATATTTAAGATTAAATATTTAAGGATATTTAAGGAAATCTAAAAAATCATAGACCTGAACAAACAACATGAGACTATCTGGGAATACCAGGCAAAATTAAAAGAGAACCAAATAGAAATTTTAGAAATTAAAAATATATATAGCTGGTAACATTAAAAAAAAAAGATTTACTAAACAGCAGACTAAATAGCTGAAGAGAGACTATCAAAAATGGAAAATAAGTCTAAGAAAATTACCCAAATGCAATACAGAGAGAGAAGTTGATGAAACCCATAAAGGAGAAATCTGGTCCATAGCAATAGCCACCAGCCACATACAGCCATATAAACTTATATTTGAATCAATTACAATTAAATTTATACGTCAGTTCCTCAGTTGCACTAGCCACATTTTAAGCGCTCATAGCCACATGTGGTTAACAGCTGTCATACTGGACAGTGTATATTGCAGGCAGACCTCAAAGATGTTATGGATTGGGTTCCAGACCACCACAGTAAAGTGAATACCACAATAAGGCAAGTCACATGAATTTTTTGGTTTCCCAGTGCATATAAAAGTTATGCTTACGTTGTACTGTTTTCTATTAACTGTGCAATACCATTCTGTCTAAAAAAAAAAAAGTGTACATACCTTAATTTATAAATACTTTATTGCTAAAAAATGTTAAGCATCATCTGAGTCTTCAGCAAATGGTAATCTTTTTGCAATAGTAACATCAAAGATCACTGAGCACAGATCACCATAACAAATGTAATAATGAAAATGTTTGAATATCAAGGGAATTGCCAAAATATGACGAAGAGATATGAAGTGAGAAACTGTTGGAAAAATGGTGCCAATAGACTTGCTTGACACAGGATTGCCACAGTCCTTCAATTTGTAAAAAATGCAATATTTGTAAAGTGTAATAAGGCAAGATATGCCTATATGCAACATTTCCATCAGAGAAAGTTTTGTTGGACAGACTAAGTTGTAAGATAGGGAAAAAAGTCCAATCCCAGAAGGAGATCAAACAGAATGGAGAAGAGGTCCAGTGGTTAAGACTTCACCTACCAATATCAGTAGTGCAGGTTCAATCCCTTGTCGGGGAACTAAGATCCCACATGCCTTGCAGCCAAAAAAAAAAAAAAAAGCATAAAACATAAGCAATATTATAACAAATTCAATAAAGACTTTTAAAATGGTCTTTAAAAAAGAACTGTAATAGTCTGTAAAAAGACTCTAAAAATGGTCTTTTTTACAATAAAAAAAAAATGGTTGAGAATATTCAAAAACAAACCCCCTGAAGCAGGAAGCACAATTTATATAAATCAGGATGGATGAAAAGAAATCCACATCTAGTCACAACATAATGAAACTAAACAAAAAAGACAAAGAGACAATCTGAAGAGTACCTAACAAAAGAACAATCAAACTGGAGCTGACTTCTCTTTAGCAAAAAGGAGACAGATGGTCAAGTAATGTCTTCCAAGTGCAAAGGGAAAAAACTGTCAACCTAAAACTCTGTACCCAGCAGAACTCTTTAGTAACAAGGGTGACATATAGACTTTTTTCATATAAACAAAAGTCGTAAGAGCTTACCAACGAAAAGCTCTTTATGGAGGAACTTTTAAAACATATTCTTCATAAATATGAATATACCTCTTCCTAGAAGTGAGGTCTGAGACATAAGAAGGAATGATGAACAAAGAAACTGGTAAGCATGTAGGTAAATTATTTTAAGCAAGTATTCCCGATACAAAGTAATCATGATGACAGAGGCTAAAGTGTGTGTGTGTGTGTGTGTGTGTGTGCTCAGTCATGTCCGATTCTTTGAGAACCCATGGACTGTAGCCTGCCAGGCACCTTTGTCCATGGGATTTTCCAGGCAAGAATTCTGGAGTAGGGTGCCACTCCCTTCTCCAGGGGATCTTGCCGATCCAGGGATTGAGCCCAAGCCTCTTGGTCTCCTGCACTGGCAGGCAGATTCTTTACCACTAGTGCCACCTCGGAAACTCATAATGTCTAAATGAGAGTTGTTGTTTGGTGTTTTTAAGGATGGAATTAAAGTATTGGACATGGTAGTATAAGTCAGGAAGAATGATCAGAATTAATATACTTTTAATAACTTAACTATTTAGGAGAGGGCATTAAGATATTGATCAATCCTAGGCTTTATTAAGTTAAATATACATAGTATTTTAGAAGTTTCTAGAACATCCATAGACATCAGAGTCTCCTGGATGCCTGTTAAAACACAGATCACTGGCTCCCACCCTCAGAATTTCTGTTCCAGAACATCTGGGGTGGGTTTCCAGAATTTTCATTTCTAACAAATTCCCAGGTGTTGCCACTACTGGCCCAGGCATCACACTTTAAGAACTACTGGACCCAAAACAATAGTTTTGGAAATAGGGTGCTTAACTTCCAAACAAACAGAGGGGTGCAAAATGAAATGAAAAAACAAACAAAACTTTTCCATCCAGACCAGCTTTGCCCAGTAAAAAGATAATGTTAACCACATTAACATTATGTGGTTTTAGATTTTTCTGGTTCAGTTCAGTTGCTCAGTCATGTCCAGCTCTTTGCAATCCCATGAAGGAGGGGAAGCCTCCTTGTCCATCACCAACTCCCAGAGTTCACTCAAACTCATGTCCATTGAGTCGGTGATGCCATCCAGCTATCTCATCCTCTGCCATCCCCTTCTCCTCCTGCTCCCAATCCCTCCCAGAATCAGAGTCTTTTCCAATGAGTCAACTCTTTGCATGAGGTGGCCAAAGTATTGGAGTTTCAGCTTTAGCATCATTCCTTCCAAAGAAATCCCAGGGCTGATCTCCTTCAGAATGGACTGGTTGGATCTCCTTGCACAGTCCAAGGGACTCTCAAGAGTCTTCTCCAACACCACAGTTCAAAAGCATCAATTCTTCAGCGCTCAGCTTTCTTTACAGTCCAACTCTCACATCCATACATGACCACTGGAAAAACCATAGCCTTGACTAGATGGACCTTTGTTAGCAAAGTAATGTCTCTGCTTTTTAATATGCTATCTAGGTTGGTCATAACTTTCCTTCCAAGGAGTAAGCATCTTTTAATTTCATGGCTGCAATCACCATCTGCAGTGATTCTGGAGCACCCCCAAAATAAAGTCTAACACTGTTTCCACTGTTTCCCCATCTATTTCCCATGAAGTGATGAGACCAGATGCCATGATCTTAGTTTTCTGAATGTTGAGCTTTAAGCCAACTTTTTCACTCTCCACTTTCACTTTCATCAAGAGGCTTTTGAGTTCCTCTTCACTTTCGGCCATAAGGTAGATACGTTAAGTAAAAGGAAACTGGTGAAATGAGTCTTAGTAATGTATTTTATTTAACTCAATATAACCCAAATATTATCATTTCAATATGTGATCAATTTTAAAAAGTATTAACGAGGCACTTTATTTTATTTATTTATTTTTTGGTACAAAGTCTTCAAAATTCAGGGTGTATTTTACACTATTAGCACTTCTCAATGTGGACTGACTACCCTGCGGGTACCCAATGGCCACAAATGGTTTGTGGCTACAGCCCTGGACAGAGCGGGTCTAGACTGTAAGGGATGAGAGCCTGCAGAGGACAGAGGCCCCACACAGTCACTGAGTGCCCATGATATACTAGACTCCAGAGTGAGCACTTTGTCCACATCATACATCATCTTCTTTCATCCCCACATACACCTGTGAAATTAGCATTAGCATCACCCCAGATGGGGAATAGCAAGGCTGAGAAAACTTAAAACATTTCCCCAGGATCATCTGGCTGGCAAGTGGCAGAAATGGGCTTCAAAGCCAGGTCTCTCATAGTCCATTGCCAACGTCGGAACCTCAGGGTTTCTATAAAGGATTTTCTGTAACAGTTCAGTTCAGTTGCTCAGTTGTGTCGGACTCTTTGTGACCCCATGAACCACAGAACGCCAGGCCTCCCTGTCCATCACCAACTCCCAAACCCATGTTCATTGAGTCGATGATGCCATCCAACCATCTCATTCTCTGTCGTCCCCTTCTCCTCCTGCCCTCAATCTTTCCCAGCATCAGAGTCTTTTCCAATGAGTCAGCAGCTCTTCGAATCAGGTGGCCAAAGTATTGGAGTTTCAGCCTCAACATCAGTCCTTCCAATGAACACCCAGGCCAGACAGTAAATATCTTAGCCTTTTGGGACCAATCTGTCACAACCATTCAGCTCTGCTCTTGTAACAAGACAGCATGCATGCGTGCTCAATCATGTCCAACTCTTTGCAACCCCATAGGCTATAGCCCACCAGGCTCCCCTGTTCATGGGATTATCCTGGCAAGAATACTGGAGTGGGTTGCCATTTCCTCCTCCAGGGGATCTTGCCAACCCAGGGGTTGAACCTGTGTCTCCTGCATCGGCAGGTGGATTCTTTAGCACTGAGCCACCTGGGAAGCCCCAATAGGACAGCAGCCTTAGACAATGTGTGAACAATGAGCGTGGCTCTGTCCCAGTAGCATTGCATGCTAGAGGGCAGGATCTGCCCTTTGGGCTGTAGTCTGCAATCCCTGTGCTAGGCTAACACAACTGGGCCTCTGGAGGCCCAGGTTCAGGGAGACCTCAATGACTAACTGCTGATGCTCTGTGGTATGCGCATGTGTCGGATGTGTTTCGAAAGATGAGACTCTCTCTTTCCAGAAACACCATGGCCCTCCCAATGTTCAGAAGGATCCAGAATGGCTATGTTTTGGTGGCACCTCCTCAGACTCTGCCAGGGGCTTGGTCAGCCCCTCTAACTCTGTAACCTCCACTGAGCTCCTGGCTATAAACATGAGTTATTCCCATTCTCAGGGCTGAGACAGAGGGGAAATAAAGGCCAGGACTGATGGAATCCCAGACATAAAATCTGGCACTATAATGCCTACATTTTGGAAATTGCCTTTAATTAATGGTTTATGGCTACAAAGATGCCCTCCCCGCCACCCCCTCATCCTTCTGTAGCATCTTCTCCCTGGTGATCAGTCCTGGGGATGGGAACAGGGAGAGGGTGAAAGAGGAGGGCTAGTGAATAACTGGTTTCTCAGAAACCAAAATGTGTGGTTTTGCTTATATGAACCCAGCTTGGCCCTGGCATTCCTCAAGCCTGGACTCCATAAATAATGTGAATTGAAAAGCTAGCTCCCTGCACAGGCCTGAGGCCTGTTAGCTACAGAATCGCCCACACATACTCACAAAAACACATCAAGCACAGGAAAACACACACTCACAAGTGTGTACACACACACACATACACACACCAGAAATTTGCTTTTTTATTTTTTTGGTCCCCTTATCAGTCTCTCCTTCTTCCTGTTTATCTTTCTGTCTTTGTGTTCCGTGGTACTCTTTCTTTCCTGAAGTTCTGCTCTTTGAGTCTCTCTTCTGTTCTCTCTCCTGTCTTTCCCCTTCCCATGCCCTTTGATCTCCCCTACTTGGGGACACACAGCCAAGCTGCACAAACACAGCCCCAGCTGCCCACCTCGGCAGAGAATCCACACATCCTCCCCTCCCATCATGGACACCCCTGCCCTCCTACCTAGACAAGGCTTGACTCTAACCAGGACAATGAATTTCTGCCCAGGTGCAAGAAGTTCCCTCCCTGAGCACCTGAGCTGAACTCAAGCCACATTTCATCCTAGGAACACAAGGGGATGGAGGCAACTCTGCCAAATTCTAGGTGTAGCCAAAAAGATTGCCCAAGCCCCAGGGTAGAGGCCCTTTATTACCAATAATAGCCACCTTGACTGCGTGTCTACTATGGCTTCATATTCAGAATTTATAATAATCATGTTAACCTAAGAGGTAGATATTATTATTCCCATTTTATAGGTGGGAAAACTGAGGCTTCAAGAGGTAAAGGAATTTGCTTAAAACCAAAGTCTGTTCAGTTCCAAAGCCTAGTCTCTTCCCGCATGCACAGTCGCTTCAGTCTTGTCTGACCCTGTGGACTGTAGTCCTCCAGGCTCCCAGTCCATGGGATATCCCAGGCAAGAATACTGGAGTGGGTTGTCATGCCCTCCTCCAGGGGACCTTCTTGACCCAGGGATCAAACCCACACCTCCTGTGTCGAAGGTGGATTCTTTACCCCTGAGCCACTGGGGAAGCCCCAGTCTCTTCCCACAGGGCTGGTCCAAATAGACAACATGTGTTGTGTCTTGGGATCTGGGATAACCAGACTTAGGCACATACGGTCTCTTATCTCCCCAGAAACATATAACAGAGACATGACTCCAATACAGGAATAAGGCAGAGGTTCTCAAGTCTAGCCAACAGGCAGACACACTGTTCAGATGCCAGCGGTCAGCAGCTGTACACCCAACCAGGCTTCCCTGCCAATCAAGCCTGTCCTTGGGGGCCCAGCTCTAGCAGTGGAGGGAGGGGAACACCTAGGCTGAGGCCCCCACCCACACAGGGACTTGGAGCCTCCCAGGCAGGGCTGCAGAGGCAGCTGCTGTTTCTGCATTCCCTGGCTCCATGGCAACAAGAGTGCTCAGACTGGTGACCAGCACAGAGTCTGTACCATCTGCTGTTTTCGGGGCTGGGGGTTGCAGGGTCACCTTCTGTCTGGCTGAGAAAGGAAAAATAGTAATGTGGCAATGACCTCTCCCCCTTGTCTTCGCAGTGTAGAAAGGCCCCATCAGCCCCACTGTCACCGAGTCCACAGAGCAGCCCAGGGGAGGAGGCAGGCAGCAGAGAGCAGCATCATGGCACGTGCAGAGGTGGACGCTGAGGCACCCGGCGCCGTCTCTGCCCACCCTGCGCTAGGCCATTCTGCCCGGCGCCCTGCTGGACCAGCCTGATGCCTGCCAGGCCAGCCGGCTGTGGGCCCCGAAGGGCTCTTAGCTGGGAAGTTAGGTGTTGGGAGAAAGGTCTCAGTGGAGCTAGGATGAGGGAGGTGGGTGTGGTCACCAAGCTGCAGTTCCCCAGGAGTCGTCCAAAGCGTTTCAATGGAGGGAGGCAAGTGACTGGGGGAAAGGGCTTTGTGACTTAAGAAGTAAGGTCTTTAGTCTGTGGGTTTTTTCAATTTCGAAAATAATATAGGCAATGCAGAAAACTTGGAAAACAGAAAAATATGCACACACATTCTGGCACACTCACAAGTTCATGACACACACACACATGTTCACACACAAATATCCATCATCCCTTTCCAGAGATAAAGACTTTTAGCATTTAACCATATAATACAATGTAATATATGACATATACATATATATTATATAGATACAATTATTAGGATTCCCTGGTGGTTCAGACGGTAAAGAATCTGCCTGCCATGCAAGAAACCTGGGTTCAATCCCTGTGTACAGAAGATCCCCTGGAGATGGGAATGGCAACTCACTCCAGTATTCTTGCCTGTAGAATTCCATGGACAGAGAACCCTGGCGGGCTACACTCCATGGGGCTGCAAAAAGTCAGACAGGACTCAGTGACTAACACATGTATAATATGCACATTATATATATTATCATACATATTTTAGCATGGTTGGGATTATGTTGTACCTGCTCTCTTGTACTGTGCTTTTTCACTTTGCAATAGATTGTGCACATTTTCTCATATAAAATATATTCCCATGACACGCTTTTCCATGAACTGCCTATATGCCAACATACAAATGAAGTATCATTCATTCAGATTAAACTTTCATCCATAACCATTTATACTGCTTCCTAGTTTTTAAATGTTTCTATTTTTTTCATTATAAATTTATATATGTTTATTATGAAACTTTAATGATACTTAGAGGTACAGCAGGAGGGAAATAACCTCATACAAACTCAGTAACCATAACACTTTTGTGCTTTCCACACCAACTGTTTTACTATTTGTCTGATGGCTATGTAATGTTTACCTTGTTATAATGGTGTATAATATATAATATAGGGTCCTTTCAAATCAGGCTTATTTTTTAATATTTGTCATTTCTCACAGTATTGAGTTTATCCATTTGGGTTTTCATTTAACCATGCTTTGGAAAAAGATTCTTTTCCATTCTCTGTTGACTCCTCACCACCTGAACTTGGTATATTTATCAAGTGTTGATGCAGCTGACCATGGATTGAGGAATGGGCCTGGAAAATGCTGGTGGAAAGACATTTTTGCCTGTGAGGGCCACTCCAGAAACACATTTCAGTGTGTATAGGAATAGAGCTGGTGCTCCATTTATCCTAAAAATATGAATCACCCAGTTGCCCAAAAATGACCTTCTCTGCGTTGTTTACAGTAGTGAAAAATGAGGGACGACCAGGCCCACCGACAGGAGGCAGGTGAAATAGATTATGGAGCATCCATTCCACGAATCCTGTGTGGTCAAAAGATATTACAGATCACTGCTGAGAAGGAGGCATGTCCTCCATGGTGTAAATGAGAACAGCATATTACAAAATGGGATGGACCATGTAAATGTGGGCAGTGTGTGTGTGTGTGTGTGTGTGTCTGTGTGTGTTTTCCAGTGGCTATAATGCTGTTTATTTTTTATGAGGATATGTAGTCAGATTAAGCACAGGTTAATCATACCAGTTTGTTCTTTTCAAAGCAAAGCAAAAGCCCTGTAGACTTTTTATTTATTTACTTACTTTTTAATTGGAGAAACTGTAGGCATCTGTGTATCTCAAAGAATATTTAACTAAATACCAGCAGCTGCTGTCTCCGAGTAGCGTGGGTTTTGGGGTGATTCTCTGTTTTATTTTTATTCTTTCTTGGATTTTTAATTCTTTAAATTCTTTTCCTTTTAGAGGGCATAGGCTACTACTGTACTAGGGGGCAGTTGTTTTGCACAACAAAACAAAAGCCATTTTGATTCTGAAAAGAAGACCCTTATAGGGTGGGGAAGACACCGGGCGGTACTCAGAGGGGGCCGCCTGCCCCCTGCCCTGCCCCTCACCCCACTCCCCAGCACGGCCCTGTGTGCCTCTGTCTTGCAGACTCCGACAGCCAGTGCAGCCCCACGCGGCAGAGCCTCAGCCTGTCGGAGGGCGAGGAGCAAATGGACCGGCTGCAGCAGGTGGAGCTGGTCAGGACCACTCCCATGTCCCACTGGAAGGCGGGAACTGTCCAGGCCTGGCTGGAGGTAGTCATGGCCATGCCCATGTACGTCAAGGCCTGCGCGGAGAACGTCAAGAGTGGGAAGGTAGGACCCCCGTGGGGATTCTCCCCTCACACACACACCCCTTCCTCCCCCGCCACACACACACACCAGCGTTACAGGAGCTGGCTGAACCGGATTCATGCTCCAGTGACTCCAGTAAATCACTGTCTCTCCAACAACGTTCATTGCTCTTCTGAGCCTCAGCCTCCTCATCTTTAAAATGGGACTAATTTTCCCTTACCTGGCTGGAGGGCGGCAGGGCTGGACTTGAGCACCTTTTCAGTCCGTTCGGGGATTCCACCGCCTCCCGTAGCAGCGGCCCTCTGGAGAGGCGCCTGCAGAGCTCTCCTATTGCTCTGCCCTGAACGCCGGGAGGGATTCCTTGGGTCCCCGCTCCCACGCCTCCCTTCGGCGCTCAATACCCACTCTCCCGGGGCGCAGGTGCTGCTGAGCCTGAGCGACGAAGATCTGGAGCTGGGCCTGGGCGTGTGTAGCTCGCTACACCGGCGCAAGCTGCGGCTGGCCATCGAGGACTACCGCGACGCCGAGGCGGGCAGGAGGTGAGCCGGCGCCCTGGCCCCGGGGAGTTGAGAGATGAGCCGCCGGAGACCTCGCCTCAGGGTCACACGGGCGAGGGGCCGTGCGTGTGGGTGGGGCCAGGTGAGGAGTGCCAGGTCCTGGGACGCCACTGGGCGGCGCTCTGGGCGGGCCCTCCCTGTAGAGCCCCCCAACCCGTAGAAAGATGGAGAACAAACTCAGTGCGGTTCCAAGAGCCCTAGGATCGTCCCAGTGCGGGAGTCGGGGGTCTTCAGGCGCAAGCCAGGACTCCTCTAACTCCGAGGGTAGGCCGGTCCTGGTGGACCTGGGAAATTTGGCCAAGATCTTTCTTCCGCCCACTCCCACCTCAAACCCCAGCTCTCACCTTTCCAAGTAAGAGGCAGCCTACAGGCTGGGAGGACGAAAAGAAAAGGGCCTGATTTGGGGCCAGGTGCGAGGAGGTGTTTGAGGGCCCGGAGGGAAGGGGCGTCTATCAGCAAGCACACCTGGGAAGGGCTGACCATCCGCGCATCAGTATGTCCCCAGCGAGGCCGCCCTCCCGCCCCCAGCTCCTGCCGGCCTCTCTCTGACCTTTGTGAGCAGGACTTATTGGGGAGCCCCTCATTCACCAAGCAGCTCCAGGGGAAAGGAAAGGAGCCCCCTACCTAGTCCTCAGTGTGCAGAAGGGGAAGACTAGCTGGTAAATCTGACACTTTCTGTGTTGCATAATTATCTCCTTCAGTGGTTTCCCCATCATTTTTGTGCAGTTAATTAATCAAACCTGGTGATGTGTGCTATTATTTGCAGAAGCAGCTTTGTGGATTAAAAATAGAAGGGGCTGGGGGTAGGAAGGCAGGCTGGTTTAGAAGCCGGAAAAGCAAATTTCTGGGTGTCCTGGAGAATGATTCTGAGGTGGCAGGGAAGAAATGAGACGGGATCTGAAACTCAGGCAGTAATTCCCAGGAAAAGAAGGTCATGGCCCTTGTCAGAAGGTCTGGACCTTCCTAAATGACATGGTGGAGGAGGGGTGGAGGAGTGGGGAGATTTCAGGGCGGGGAGGAGGGAAGGGCAGGGCAGAGCTTGCCATTCTGCTGAGCTTCCCCTCCTGAGTGTCCCACAAGCACCTCACACCCACCACAGACCCTTACCCAGTGTCTGCCCCCAATCCCCAAAAGCTTACCACTCTGAGTCACCCAAGTTGAAAACCCCACCCCACCCCCCTTCCATTCCCAATACAATCACTGTTACTTGAGCCTCACCTCTCAAAATTCAGAATCGCTGCCCAGGTTCCCCCCAAATCCAGCTGACCCCTGAGAACCTCCGAGAGCCAGAAAAGGGTTGGAGTCAACTCATCAGCCAGATGTGAATAGATTTTAAACATTTCTAAGAGCCCCAAGTGGAGAAGGCAATGGCACCCCACTCCAGTACTCTTGCCTGGAAAACCCCATGGGCAGAGGAGCCTGGTGGGCTGCAGTCCGTAGCGTCGCTAAGAGTCGGACACGACTGAGCGACTTCACTTTCACTTTTCACTTTCATGCATTGGAGAAGGCAATGGCAACCCACTCCAGTGTTCTTGCCTGGAGAATCCCAAGGACAGCAGAGCCTAGTGGGCTGCCGTCTATGGGGTCGCACAGAGTCGGACAAGACTGAATCGACTTAGCAGCAGCAGCAGCAGCAGCAGCAGCAGCAAGAGCCCTAAGCAGGACTGCTTCCCAAAACCAGGGCTTAGGCCCTGGACGCCCAGGGCCTCTGGAGCAGGGAGGAGCCTTCATTTAATGGCTCTGTTCTCTGCAGAGTCCTGGCCTGTCTCTAACTTGCCCTGTAACCTTGTGCTCTGTGGAACTTGGTTTCTCCACCTGTGAAGTGAAGGGGGTTAAATTAGGACAGTAGCCCTTTAACCTTGGGCAGTCATGGCCTATTTGAGAATCTAATGAAAACTTCTGAAACTTGCCCCAGAAGAAATACAAAAACTTCACAACTTTGCATTCTGGGACTCTCTAACCCATCCATGGAATTTTGAGGTGTCTGTGAACTCTAAGGCCCCAGTGAGGTCATCTTTGAGAAGACATCCTGTGTGACTCTAGGCATGACATTACCCTCTCTGTGCCTGGTTCCCCTTATCTCTAAAATTTATTGTTGTTGTTTAGCTGCTAAGTTGTGACCAAGTCTTTGCACCCGCATGGACTGTAGCCTGCCAGGCTCCTCTGTCCATGAGATTTCTTACCAGGGAAAGAAAGTTGGGTTGGAATGGGTTGCCATTTCCTTCTTGAGGGGAATCTTCCAACCCAGGGATCGAACTTACGTCTCCTGCATTGGCAGGCAGATTCTTTACCACTTAGCCACCAGGGAAGACCCTATCTCTAAAATACTAATGAAAAAAAATCCACCAACTCCTGCCAACCTATTACTCATCACTTTATGGACATTTTATTTGACCACCATGACATCAAGACAGGATAGATATGCTTAGCCCCCTTTTAAAGATGGAGAAAATGAGACCAGAGAAGTGATGGGCACAAAGTCATACTACAGAAGATTCAACTTCAAAGTAAATTTCCTTTCCACTCTCCCAAGGCACCTTTGTGTTAAAAACATCAGTGATGTATTAATAGCTCCTGCTACTATTCTTTGGAGAAGGAAATGGCAACCCACTCTAGTATTCTTGCCTAGAGAATCTCATGGACAGAGGAGCCTGATGGGCTGCTGTCCATAGGGTCACATGGAGTCAGACATGACTGAAGTGACTTAGCATGCATGCATGGATTGGCGAAGGAAATGGCAACCCACTCCAGTATTCTTGCCTGGAGAATCCCAGGGACAGAGGAGCCTGGTGAGCCACCATCTGTGGGGTCGCACAGAGTAGGACACGATTGAAGCGACTTAGCAGCAACAGCAACAGCCGCTATTCTTTCTGAAACACTGAATTCATCCTAGACTGCATGCTAAGGTCTTTACCCTCTCTTACCTCTTTTAGTCCTGGAGGGAAGCAGGAGTAGCCCCATTTTATAGAGGAGGAAATTGGGGTGCAATGTCTCAGATCTAAGGGTGACGGTGCCAGAAAGGCCTCATATTTTTTATGCTGAATAATGACTCAGATGACTTCGAAATTCTGTGCCCAAACTCACATTTCAAGATGTGACTTGTTTCCTGTTTGGAGAGCATCAGTGTCAAATTTTATAAAATGTTTGAATTATTTTTAAAGTCATCCTGTTTTATTCACCTTCAGCACTTACGGTAGTTCATACCAACAGCTGGGCAAGTGTTGCCAAACTGAGGCCCCATGAGAACAACTTTAATGAAAAGAGAACTGTTTGGAAGGGCAGGCATGCATTAATTATCAGCATGCAGCTTGATATTGCTGATTATAAATGGACGTTTCAAATAGGTTAAGCAAGGTGCCTCCTCCCATCCTGCGCCCCACATCCCGATGCACCACCGATTTGCCGAGCAGACCCTTTCTTCAGAGGGAAAAGAAGTCTTCTGGTCCCTATTAAAGCCCCAACAGCACATGATTCAGAGGCCACGAACTTTAGCCCCTTCCCTGGGGAAGAAACCAACAACAGCTGGCCTGGCAAGGGTCCCTCTAAAGGAAAGAGGCTGCAGCGGGTCACTCAAGTGCCTTCCCGTCTTCAAAGGGAGCTTGTTTTGGCCAGAAGATTCCAGCTTGGGACCTAGGTTTTGGGGAGCCTCCTGAAGACTGGAGCTGGTGCCCCCCCCACCTCGCCTGGCCTTGTTTCTTCCTTGCACACATGCTTATGTGCGTGCTGCCGCTTCAGTCATATCTGACTCTGTGCGACCCATGGACTCTAGCCCAACAGGCTCCTCTGTCCATGGGATTTTCCAGGCAAGAATACTGGAGTGGCTTGCCGTGCCCTCCTCCATGGGATCTTCCTGACCTGGGATTGAACCTGCATCTCTTATGTCTAACCTGTGTTGGCAGGTGGCTTTTTTTTATCACTAGTGTCACCTGGGAAGCCCACTGGCCTCTAAATCAGAAGCTCCAGGGCATTAGCCAGGTGGAGAGCCACATGCACCACCCCCAGTCCTGCCGTCCAGAAACTGATGGTCCAGTGGGCCGCTGGCCTGCTGAGCAGCAATTACTCAGCATGACAGTGCAAGGGCTCCACAGAGACTCTGGGCACCAGGAAGGGTCCTGACCTAGCACAGGGGTCCTGAGGCTTTAGGGAGAACCACACCTCAGCAGAGTCTCACAGGAGTTAAGCAGGGGAAGAGGGTGGGATGAGAGGCCTGGAGGAGGGGAGGTGGGGGCAGATTCAGAGGTTCTGGGAGGCTGAGGGGCAAGAGGAGGGGAGCAAAGCCAGGAGCCCACCTTCCTGCTCTCAGTCCGTCTTCCGATGAAGGGTCTGCTACTGTGCGTGCAGCATCAGTCTGACTCATCCTCGAGAACACAGTCCCTGTGCTCAGATAAGTCGTTTGTAAAGTTCCATGTGTGATGGAACTCTGAAGGGAATTCTTAAAGAGGCAGGGCAAACAGGCCAGGAAGCAAGCTCAGACAGCACACCGCCAGCCTCTGCAACATGGGAGCTGGCGCCTAGGAGGGGAGGAGAGCCCAGGCGGGGCTGGGAGAAAATGGGTGCCTGGGAGGCAGAGACCCCACCATCCGAGGACAAGCACAGTGCATCCCGGAAGTGCTCCCAGCTCCAGCCCAGTGGGAGGGGGCGCCTGCACCCTGTGAGGTCACCCCGAGGACTTCTGATTTTATCTCTGCAAAGGGGCGCCATGGGAGTTTCTTTGTTTTATTTAAATCTATTGTTCTTTTTCCCTCTTTTATGGACTTTTTATTTTTTGACCACTTGTGTGTGTGTGTGTGTGTGTGTGTGTGTGTGTGTGTGTGCGAGTGGGATAGGAATCTCAGTTCACTGACCAGGGGTTGAGCCTGTGCTGCGGTGGAAGCACGGAGTCCTCACCACTGGAGCGCCAGGGAATTCTGTTACTGACTTTTCATTAACTGAGTGTTGAACTATATACTTCTTTTAATTATTGTTCTATAGTTTACAATATACACATTTCACTTAACACTGTCTTCAAATAATATTATCTAACTTTGTGTGTAGTATAACATGCTTTTTCCATTCTGCCATTGTGCTATCATTCATACACACACATATGTGCCATAATGCATTATTATTTTTTTGAACTGGCCATTATCTTTGAAGATTAGCAAATAAGGAAAATATTTACCAAGCTAATTTACCATTTCCAATCTTCTTCTTCAAAAAAGTTTTATTGTGGTAAAATACCCATAAAATGTACCACCTTAATCTTTTTCTGAAGTACAGTTCAGCAGTGTTACTTTACCAGCTTCCCTGGTAGCTCAGCTGGTAAAGAATCCACCTGTAATGCGAGAGACTCCGATTTGATCCCTGGATCAGGAAGATCTGCAGGAGAAGGGATGGGCTACCGACTCCAGTGTTCTTGGGCTTCCCTGTGGCTCAGCTGGCAAAGAATCTGCCTGCAATGCAGGAGACTCCAATTTGATCCCTGGGTCAGGAAGATCTTCAGGAGAAGGGATGGGCTACGGACTCCAATGTTCTTGGGCTTCCCTGTGGCTCAGCTGGTAAAGAATCCTCCTGCAATTCGGGAGGCCTGGGTTCAGTCCCTGGGTTGGGAATATCCCCTGGAGAAGGGAAAAGCTACCCGCTCTAATATTCTGACCTGGAGCATTCCATGGACTGTATAGTCCATGGGGTCGCAAACAGTTGGACACAACTGTTTTGAGGGGCTTTCACTCACTCAGTGGTGTTATGTATGTTCACACTGTTGTGCAGCCATTACCACCATCCAGTCCAATAACTCTTTCATCTGATAAAGCTAAAACTCTTTCCCCATTAAACACTAACTCTCCCTTCTCCTCTTCCCCAAGTAAGCCAGCAACCATCCCTCTACTTTTGAATCTGACTACTCTCAAGTTCCTCACATAAGTGGAGTCACATAGTATTTGCCTTTTTGTGACTGGCTTATTTCATTATCATAATGTGCTCAAGATTCATCTGTGTGTAGTGTCAGTGTCAGCCTTTTTAAGGCTGAATACTTCTCCACTGGGGCTGAATACAAGCCCATTTTGTTTATCTGTTCAACCATCTGTGGACACTTGAGTTGCTTCTACCTTTTAGCTCTTGTAAATAGTGCTGCTGTGAACACAGGGTGTGCCGATATACCTCTTCAAGGCCCAAATTTCAGTACTTTCGGATATACACTCAAAAGTGGAATTGCCGAATCATATGGTAATGGCAACCCACTCCAGTGTTCTTGCCTGGAGAATCCCAGGGATGGGGGAGCCTGGTGGGCTGCAGTCTCTGGGGCTGCACAGAGTCAGACACGACTGAAGCGACTTAGCAGCAGCAGCATGGTAATTCTATTTTTACTTTTCTGCAGAAGTGTCATACTGTTTTCCACAGCAACTGTACCACTGTACGTCCTCACAAACAGTGCACAAGGGTTCCAGTTTCTCCACATCCTTGCCAACACTTGTTTTCTTTAATAGTGGCCATCCTAATGAGTATGAAGTGGTATTTTATCATAGTTTCGGTTTGCATTTCCCTAATGATTAGTGAAGGGCTTCCTAGGTGGCGTAGTGGTAAAGAATATACCTGAGGTAACTTGGGTTTGGTCCCTGGGTCAGGATTATCCCCTGGAGTAGGAAATGACAACCCTCTCAAATATTCTTACCTGGAAAATTCCATGGACAGGGGAGCCTGGCAGGCCACAGTCCAAGGGGTCACAAAGAGTCAGACACAACTGAGCATGTAAGCACACACACACAATGATTAGTGACACTGAACATTTTTCCATGAGCCTGTTGGTCATCTTTATATCTTCTTTGCAGAAATATCTCTTCAAGTCCTTTACCCATTTCTGAATCAGGTTGTTTGGTTTTTTTGTTGGGTTCTATTGTTCAGTCACTCCGTCATGTCCAACTCTTTGCGAATCTAGAGACTATAGCACTCCAGACTTCCCTGTCCTTCACCATCTCATGGAGTTAGACAAACTCATGTCCAGAGAAGGCAATGGCACCCCACTCCAGTACTCTTGCCTGGAAAACCCCATGGATGGAGGAGCCTGGTGGGCTGCAGTCTATGGGGTCGCTAAGAGTCAGACACAACTGAGCGACTTCCCTTTCACTTTTCGCTTTCATGCACTAGAGAAGGAAATGGGCAACCCACTCCAGTGTTCTAGCCTGAAGAATCCCAGGGATGGGGGAGCCTGGTGGGCTGCTGTCTATGGGGTCACACAGAGTCAGACACAACTGACGCGACTTAGCAGCAGCAGCAGCATGTCCATTGAGTCAATGATGCCATCCAGGCATCTCATCCTCTGTCCTTCTCCTCCTGCTCTCAAGCTTTCCCAGCATCAAGGTCTTTTCCAGTGAATCAGCCCTTTGCATCAGGTGGCCAAAGTATTGGAGTACTGCTGAGGTTTAGGACTTCTCTTTATTCTTTAGTGTAGTCCAAATTTCCCTGTGGTTATTATTAATATTTTCTTTCCTCCTGAAGAAACGCCTTTTACATTTCTTGTAGTTTATTGCTCTGATGATGAATTCTTTGAATTTTGCTTGCTTAAAAAAGTCTTTGTTTCTTCCCTCATTTCTAAAGACTTTATTTTTTAGAGAAGTTTTAATTTCACAACCAAACAGAGGGAAAGTTAGAGATCTCTCGTGAGCCTCTTGCCCTCACACATGCATGGCCTCCCCCGTTATCATCATCCCCCACCAGGTGGAACATTTGTTGCAGCGGAACCGACACTGACACACCATTGTTACCCAAAGTCCATAGTTTACATTAGGGTTCACTCTCGGTGCTGTGTGTTCTGTGGATGTGGACAAACATGTAGTAGAGTGTGTCCATCATTACCGTACAACACTGAATAGTTTCACCTCCCTAAAAATCCTCTGTGCTCCACCTATTCATCCCTCCCTCTCCCTCAAACCCTGGAAACCACTGATCTTTGTGCTGTCTCCATAGTGTTGCCTCTTCCATACTGTTGGAATCATACAGGATGTAGCCTTTTCAGGTCAGCTTCTTCCACTTAGTAATATGCATTAAAGGTTCCTCTGAGAGAGGATTTTAAGTAGAGGGGTGACATGATCTGATGGATATATTTAAAAGGCCATCTGGCACTCATAGGGGAAATGGATTAGAAGGAGCAAAGGGGTGGGGTGGGGGCAGTCAGGAGGCAGTTGCAGAAATCTATGCCAGAGGTGGCCATGACTTGACCCAGAAAAGGAGGCAAGGGGACAGATACGCTGACCAGAGTGGTTGATAGATGGACAGGGTGGGGGAGGGGAGAGGCAGGGCAAGTGAGAGCCTGGAACTGGGAGACAGGACGGGCATTTCATCCGGAGCTTGTTAAGTTAGAGACGCCTGTGACAGCCAGGAGATGTCAAGAGGGCAGCCCATTAGGATCTCAGGCTCAGAAGAGGGAGGAGAGTTATGAATTGGGAGTGTCTGTTAACAGATGTGATCCGGAGCCCTAGAAATGGATGTCAGCCAGAGACTGGAGAGTGTGGGGGTGAGGAAAGGAAGGGGTGAGGAGGGAAGATGTGCCCATTATAAGGCAGCATCTACCCAGATACAGAGCTCAGGACACATTCTTGGGAGGAAGGAAGCAAGGAGCCGTGGAGGACAGCAGCAGGAGCAGCGGCATGATCCGCTAGCTCCACGCTGGGGAAGAGACTAGGGGGGCTCTAGAGGCATGGAGACCAGTGAAAGGGCGAAGTTCAGGGGAGAAATGATGGTGCCTGGAGCGAGCAGAGGAGCAGAGAAAGGAGGAAGCTGAGTCAGAGCGGGTGGAAAAGCCCACCCAGGTCTCCAGCTTGGCCAGTAGGGTGCTCTCCTCACAGTCTCCACTCCACCTCCCCCACGGGGAGTGGGTTTGGGGTGCTCCTTCTGCCAGCTCTGGGGGCCAGTGTCACTCTGTAGGCCCATCATTTCCATTTCACATCCAGATCCCTTCATGGTCCCCCAAGGCTCCCACTTAGGCAATGCAGTTCACTGCCTGGCATCCAGTTCAGTTCAGTCACTATGGACTGCAGCATGCCAGGCTTCCCTGCCCATCACCAGTTCCCAGAGCTTACTCAAATTCATGTCCATCGAGTCAGTGATGCCATCCAGTCGTCTCATCCTCTGTTGTCCTCTCCTGATCCTGCCTTCAATCTTTCCCAGCATCAGGGTCTTTTCCAGTGAGTCAGTTCTTCTAATCAGGTGGCCAAAGTATTGGAGTTTTATCATAAGTCCTTCAATGAATATTCAGAACTGATTTACTTTAGGATTGACTGCTTGGATCTCCTTGAAGTCCAAGGGATGCTCAAGAGTTATCTCCAACACCATAGCTCAAAAGCATCAATTCTTTGGTGCTCAGCTTTCTTTATAGTCCAACTCCCACATCCATACATGACTACTGGAAAAATCATAGCTTTGACTAGACGGACCTTTGTTGGCAAAGTAATGTCTCTGCTTTTTAATATGCTATCTAGGTTGGTCATAGCTTTTCTTCCAGGGAGCAAGTGTCACTTAATTTCATGGCTGCAGTCACCATCTGCAGTGATTTTGGAGCCCCCCCAAAATAAAGTCTGTCACTGTTTCCATTGTTTCTCCATCTACTTGCCATGAAATGATGGGACTGGATGCCATGATCTTATTTTTCTGAATGTTGAGCTTTAAGCCAACTTTTTCACTCTCCTCTTTTATTTTCGTCAAGAGGCTCTTTAGTTCTTCACTTTCTGCCATAAGGGTGGTGTCATCTGCATATCTGAGGTTATTGATATTTTTCCTGGCAATCTTAATGCCAGCTTGTGCTTCCTCCAGTCCAGCGTTTCTCATGATGTACTCTGCATATAAGTTAAATAAGCAGGGGGACAAGATACAGCCTTGACGTACTCCTTTTCTTATTTGGAGCCAGTATGTTGTTCCATGTCCAGGTTTAAACGTTGCTTCTTGACCTGCATACAGATTTCTAAGGAGGCAGGTTAGGTGGTCTGGTATTCCCGTCTCTTTAAGAATTTTCCACAGTTTTTGTGATCCACACAAAGTTGTGTGATCCACAGTCAATAAAGCAGAAATAGATGTTTTTCTGGAACTCTCTTGCTTTTTTGATGATCCAACGACGTTGGCAATTTGATCTCTGGTTCCTCTGCCCTTTCTAAATCCAGCTTGAACATCTGGAAGCTCACGGTTCAGGTACTGTTGAAGCTGGCATTACCTCAGTTCATTTTTTAAAGTCCTTCCGCAGGTGGGAGGCACTGTCCTCATTCCTTCTTCGAGGCTGCCACCCTGTGGTGAACAGGGGAATAACAGCTGAGGAGACTATCCTGTCCACTTGGGAAGTATGCTTGTGCACCTACTACACACGCATACATTCAGCACTGGGCAAAGTTCAGCGTGGGATACAGGAAATCTAAGATACGGTGGTGAGGAGAGGAGTTGGAATAAGCAAAACTTGGGGTTTAAATCCGATTCCAAGATGTGCCACCCTGGGACTCTGGGCGAAGTCCAAGGAGAGACTGGCCCCAGACAAGGTTCCATGGGCCTCGGGGATTCTGCAGTGGCCTCTGGGATGGGGTTGGGGCGGGGCGGGGGGTTGGGAGGTCCCCGGACCCCAGAGGCGCTGCTTACTGCTGCGTTCATTCCTGCGGCTCTGTCACTGTCCCTTCCCATTCTCAGTGTGTCTGAATGCGGTCTTTCCTCTTCCCGTACCCTCTGTCTGTTGATTCTCTGTCATTCTTCGGGGCTCACGCCCTGCATTTTTCTCCCCCTCTGTCTCTGCCTCCCCTGTCTGTCTCTCCCCTCTGTGTCTCTCTCTCCCCTGTCTCGGTCCCTCTCTCCCCATGTCTCCCCTGGCTCCTCCTCTCTCTCCCCTGCGTCTGCCTCTCCTCCTTGCTGCCCTGTCTCTCTGTCTCTCCATCACTGTTCCTATCTATCCCTGTGACTTTCTTGGTCCCCCTCACCCCGTTATTTTGCTTCCCTCTCTGGTCATCTCTGCCCCATTTCTCCCTGTCTCTCTGTTTCTGCCACCTTTCCCCACCCATCCCTCTCTCCGGCTGTGTCTCTCCTCACCAGCCTGTCCAAAGCCGCTGACCTGGACCATCACTGGGTGGCCAAGGCCTGGCTCAACGACATCGGCCTGTCCCAGTACTCCCAGGCCTTCCAAAACCACCTGGTTGACGGGCGGATGCTGAACTCCCTGATGAAGCGAGACCTGGAGAAGCACCTGAATGTGTCCAAGAAGTTCCACCAGGTCAGCATCCTGCTGGGGATCGAGCTGCTGTACCAAGTGAACTTCAGCAGGGAGGTGAGAACCAGGGGGCAGGGCACCTTCCGCAGCCCTGCTTTCCCTTCTGGAATCCACTGTCTATCCATCCAACCATCTGCCCATCCACACATGTCTGCACCCATCCACCCACCTGTCCATCATTCCATGCATCCACTCTGCCCATCCATGTATCCATCCATCCATCCACCTTTCCATCAATCCACACATCCATCCCTTTCTTTCCGCCTCCCTCCTTTCAACAACTGCTTATTAGGGATGGACCAGACCCTGTGCTCAATTTAGGGGAAAAGGGAAACACTCATTCTCCAGGAACTCACTGCGTATCAGGGGCAACCACGAAGAAGCTTGTGGCCACAACATCATGGAAGGTTGTCCCAATGAGGGAAGCCCAGGGTTTTATGAAAATCCAGAGGAAAAGCTTTTAGAGGGACCAGAGAAGCCTTTCCAGTGATAGTGACAGCTAAACTAAGACCTGAAGGGAGGAATTCTGGGTATCAGTCAATAGAAGGTACGAGAGGGAAAGCAGTCTAGCAAGGGAATAGCATAGACTAAGACCCAGAAGATAGATCTGTGGCAGCAGAACGAAGAGTCCTGTGTGTTTCTGTGCTGGGTTTGAGGTGGAGGAGTGAATAGGGATGCTGACAGGTAACCAGGGGGCTGGGGGGCACATTGTAGGGTTTAGACTCTGAGTACCCCTTGCTCTGATCGCTGCCAAGCCAGAGAGCACAGGGTGTCTGCTTCAGCTTCCCCCAAACCTAGTACATCTCCCCAGCTACTCCCCCTCGGGAGGGGCCTGGGCTGCCAGGGCTCAGTGCAAAGCGCTTACTCTTCTCAGAGCACTATCAGAGTACAAATAGTTCAAAGTCAGGGGGAGAGAGACAGAAGAGGGAGCTTTGTGGCCTTCTCAAACACCCAAGCCAGAGCCCTGGGCACAGGAAGTGATGAGGACACAGGCCCTGGCCCCCTGTGAGCCCCAGTAGGGTACAGGAGGTGATGTGTGAGAAGAACGTGATGGTGAAGTGTGGAAACAGGCAGCCTCATTTGGGGTATCCCTCAAGAGACATGCACTGAGCCCCTACTCAGGTCAGGTGAGCAGGGGTGGGCTATACAAACTAGGCAGGTGAGGGCTGGGCTACACAAACCAGGCAGCTGCCATGGGTCCCACCTGGCCCCACACTCTGCTTGCAGGTGGCTCTGCCTCTAGGCTCCCCCATCCCTGGAAGCGGGCTCCTCCCCATTTCCCAGAAGAAAAGGACTGACGTGGCTAGAGCAGCCGTGGGTGATCTGGCCAGGACCCCTCACACCAGCATGCTGAGGTCTCTGCCCCACCACAGACTCACTCCCTGTGTGATCTCGGCATGCCCCCTTGGACCCCCAGCTGACCCACTCTCCCTCCTCACAGGCTCTCCAGGAGCGCCGGGCCCGCTGCGAGACACAGAACATAGACCCCGTGGTCTGGACCAACCAGCGGGTGCTCAAATGGGTGCGAGACATTGACTTGAAGGTGAGGGGTGATGGCGGGTGTGGGGGGTGGTGACTCTTGCTGCTGCTGCTAAGTCGCTTCAGTTGTGTACGACTCTGTGCGACCCCATAGACAGCAGCCCACCAGGCTCCCCCATCCCTGGGATTCTCCAGGCAAGAACACTGGAGTGGGTTGCCATTCCCTTCTCCAATGCATGAAAGTGAAAAGTGAAAGTGTAGTCACTCAGTCGTGTCCGACTCTTAGCGATCCCATGGACTGCAGCCCACCAGGCTCCTCTGTCCACGGGATTTTCCAGGCAAGAGTACTGGAGTGGGGTGCCATAACTCTTGGGCATATGCAAATCCCATGCCAGTCTGTGTGCAAATTCAGTATCCATCTTTGTGTGGGCTGGGCATCATTTCCCAGGCTGGCAAGAACAGCCTGCCTCCTGTCACTCAAGAGGCCTGAACTACTTCCCCGGCCCACCCCTTCCCATCCCAAAGTGAGGGTGCGGATGCTGAGCCATCCTCGCTCTCTGAAGTCAGTGGGGGGTTGAATCCACAGCCATCTTCTCCCTCAACAGCATTTATGGGCCGCCTGCCTAGGTCTGGGGTCTATCAGTGACAAAATAGCCCAGTCGCTATTCTGAAGACCCTAAAAAGAGTGAGGCTGGGGTTCCCTCTCGGGATTAAATACACGAGTCCCCGGGGGGCAGGGTCAAGCCCTTGCTCTTGAGGACATGTTCCCCCTGGGGTATCCCCGCCCTCAGGCCAGCGGGGCGGCCCCCCAGGCTCACCAGCCCCGTGTCTTGCCCTCAGGAGTACGCAGACAACCTGACCAACAGCGGCGTCCACGGCGCCGTGCTGGTGCTGGAACCCACGTTCAACGCTGAGGCCATGGCCACCGCCCTGGGCATCCCGAGCGGGAAGCACATCCTCCGGAGGCACCTGGCGGAGGAGATGAGCGCCATCTTCCACCCGGCCAAGTGAGTGTGGGCTGCTGGCAGCAGCTTCTGGCTTTGGAAGGAGATGGTTCTGACTTCCGGTTGGTCCCGGCCCCACCCTTCCTGGGTCCCACTTGTTCCTTTGCGACACAGCGTTCTCCTTTTACGGATCCAGGCTCAGAGTAGTGAAGTGCTTTAGCCTCAGTGCCATAGACTAGAAAGAGGTAAAGGAGGAGTCAGTCAGCTTTTGAATAAAGTGTGTGGTGCTTCCCAGGTGGCTCCCGGGGTGAAGAATCTGCCTGCCAGTGCAGGAGAGGCAAGAGACCCAGGGATGGATCCCTGGGTAGGAAATAGCAAGCCACTCCAGTGGAATATTCTTGCCTGGAGAATTTCATGGACAGAGAAACCTGCTGGGCTACAGTCCATGGGGTCGCAAAGAGTCAGACGCAACTGATTGCTCACACGTACACACACACACGCACACAAACTGGGCATTTAGAGAAGGGAGAAAGGTCGGCATGTATGAGGAAGGCCATGTGAGTGTGGGGTTTGAGCTAAGGAGGATTTGCACTGGCCTAAGAGGTTTACATGGTCATTCCAGGTAGGACTGACACGGGGACAAAGGTTTGGAGACAGGGGTGGGGGTGTTAGTGGTGTTTACTGTCCAGGTGAGCAGACCATGTCAGCCCTTCTACCCCAGTCTCTTCATCTGAAAAGCGATCAGGGAATAAACAGCTGAGAAGATAAACTAGGCCCCTCCCGGTGGTCTCTCTCCTAATGATGATGTGCTTAGGGTTAGATGACTGTTCCTTGAGCACATGTTGTGTGCACAGTTCCAGCCTCAGAACAATACTAAGCAGTTTCACAGGCTCTCTTTTATAGATGGAGAAACTTGTCTAAAGGGCCCAAGGTACTTTCCTAAGGTCAAACAACTAGTGAGCGGCAGAGCCCAGATTTGTCCTTTATTGTATTAATATGGTATATCATGTTGATTCATGTTCAGATATTGAATCAACCTTGCATTCCAAGGATAAATCCCAATTGGTCGTGGTGGTCATGGTGTATAATCTTTTTATATGTTGCTGGATTAGGTTTGCTAGTATTTTGAGGAAGAATTTTATATTCATATTTACAAGGGATATTGATCTGTAATTTCCTTGTGATATGTTTGTCCAGTTTTGATATCAGATTGTGGGCTGGGCATCATTTCCCAGGCTGGCAAGAACAGCCTGCCTCCTGTCACTCAAGAGGCCTGAACTACTTCCCCGGCCCACCCCTTCCCATCCCAAAGTGAGGGTGCGGATGCTGAGCCATCCTCGCTCTCTGAAGTCAGTGGGGGGTTGAATCCACAGCCATCTTCTCCCTCAACAGCATTTATGGGCCGCCTGCCTAGGTCTGGGGTCTATCAGTGACAAAATAGCCCAGTCGCTATTCTGAAGACCCTAAAAAGAGTGAGGCTGGGGTTCCCTCTCGGGATTAAATACACGAGTCCCCGGGGGGCAGGGTCAAGCCCTTGCTCTTGAGGACATGTTCCCCCTGGGGTATCCCCGCCCTCAGGCCAGCGGGGCGGCCCCCCAGGCTCACCAGCCCCGTGTCTTGCCCTCAGGAGTACGCAGACAACCTGACCAACAGCGGCGTCCACGGCGCCGTGCTGGTGCTGGAACCCACGTTCAACGCTGAGGCCATGGCCACCGCCCTGGGCATCCCGAGCGGGAAGCACATCCTCCGGAGGCACCTGGCGGAGGAGATGAGCGCCATCTTCCACCCGGCCAAGTGAGTGTGGGCTGCTGGCAGCAGCTTCTGGCTTTGGAAGGAGATGGTTCTGACTTCCGGTTGGTCCCGGCCCCACCCTTCCTGGGTCCCACTTGTTCCTTTGCGACACAGCGTTCTCCTTTTACGGATCCAGGCTCAGAGTAGTGAAGTGCTTTAGCCTCAGTGCCATAGACTAGAAAGAGGTAAAGGAGGAGTCAGTCAGCTTTTGAATAAAGTGTGTGGTGCTTCCCAGGTGGCTCCCGGGGTGAAGAATCTGCCTGCCAGTGCAGGAGAGGCAAGAGACCCAGGGATGGATCCCTGGGTAGGAAATAGCAAGCCACTCCAATGGAATATTCTTGCCTGGAGAATTTCATGGACAGAGAAACCTGCTGGCTACAGTCCATGGGGTCGCAAAGAGTCAGACGCAACTGATTGCTCACACGTACACACACACACGCACACAAACTGGGCATTTAGAGAAGGGAGAAAGGTCGGCATGTATGAGGAAGGCCATGTGAGTGTGGGGTTTGAGCTAAGGAGGATTTGCACTGGCCTAAGAGGTTTACATGGTCATTCCAGGTAGGACTGACACGGGGACAAAGGTTTGGAGACAGGGGTGGGGGTGTTAGTGGTGTTTACCGTCCAGGTGAGCAGACCATGTCAGCCCTTCTACCCCAGTCTCTTCATCTGAAAAGCGATCAGGGAATAAACAGCTGAGAAGATAAACTAGGCCCCTCCCGGTGGTCTCTCTCCTAATGATGATGTGCTTAGGGTTAGATGACTGTTCCTTGAGCACATGTTGTGTGCACAGTTCCAGCCTCAGAACAATACTAAGCAGTTTCACAGGCTCTCTTTTATAGATGGAGAAACTTGTCTAAAGGGCCCAAGGTACTTTCCTAAGGTCAAACAACTAGTGAGCGGCAGAGCCCAGATTTGTCCTTTATTGTATTAATATGGTATATCATGTTGATTCATGTTCAGATATTGAATCAACCTTGCATTCCAAGGATAAATCCCAATTGGTCGTGGTGGTCATGGTGTATAATCTTTTTATATGTTGCTGGATTAGGTTTGCTAGTATTTTGAGGAAGAATTTTATATTCATATTTACAAGGGATATTGATCTGTAATTTCCTTGTGATATGTTTGTCCAGTTTTGATATCAGAGTAATACTGGCCTCATAGAATGAGTTGGAAAGCTTTCCCTCCTCCTCTGTGTTTTGGAAGAGTTTATAAAGTATTGGTGTTCAGTGTTCTTTAAACATTTGGTAAAACTTATCAATAAAGCCATCTGATCCTAGGCTTTTCTTTGTGGTAAGTTTTGTTGTGTGTGTTTTTTTTAAATTATTACTAATCCAATCTCTTTACTCACTGTAGATCAGCTTATATTTTCTGTTTCTTCTGGAGTCAGTTTTGGTAGTTTATATCTTTTTTTTTAAGGATCTTAAAACAATATTTTAATTGAAATACAGTTGATATATAATATTGTATATTAGTTTCAGGTGTACACCACAGTGATTCATATATATAAGTATATTCCTTTTTAGATCTTTTTCCTTATAGATTATTTTAAAATATTAAGTATAGTTTCCTGTGCTACAAAGTAGGTCCTTGTTAGTTATCTATTTTGTATAGTAGTATGTATAGTTTATATATTTCTGAATTTGTTTCATTTAGGTTAGCTAATTTGTTAGCACATACAGTTGATCGTATGATCATTTTCTAGTAATCCCTCTTATTTACGTAAAGTTATCCCCTCTTTCAGGCTTCTCAGGTGGCACTAGTGGTAAAGAACCCATCTACCAATGCAGGAGACGTAAGAGACATGGATTCCATCCCTGGGTCGGGAAGATCCCTTGGATGAAGTCATGGCAACTCACTCTAGTATTCTTTCCTGGAGAATCCTATGGACAGAGGAGCCTGGCAGGCTACAGTCCATGGGGTCGCACAGAGTCAGACATGACTGAAGCGACTTCGCATGCATGCACCCCCTCTCTCGTTCCTAGTTCTAGTAATTTGACTCATCACTCTTAACTCTTGGTCAGTCTAGCTAAGGTTAGTTTGTTTTGTTAACAGATGCCAGATTTGAGGGCTTCCCAGGTGGTGCTGGTGGGAAAGAATCTGCCTGCCGGTGCAGGAGACACAGGGTCAGTCCCTGGAGCAGGAGGATGCCCTGGAGAAGGACATGGCGACCCCTTTCTGCATTCTTGCCTGAATCCCACGGACAGAGGAGCCTGGCAGACTACTGTCCACGGGGTCACAAAGTGTTGGACATGACTGAAGCAACTTAGCACACCAGATTCAAATGGAGGCTCCATGCGTCAGGCCTGAGTAGTCAATCCCCAAACTACATGGGGCCTCAGAGAGCAGCCGAGTCACCCCAAGTTATAAAGGTAGAACAAAATTATGCATCTGTCACAAGGTCCAGGTGCCCTGGGCCGCCCTCTGCCAACAGCAGGCGCATGCCCAAGCAGTTCTCATAGACCCTGCAAGCAGAATCATCAGTGCTCTTGTGAACTGCAGATTCCCGCATCCCTGCTCAGACCTGCAGGACCAGTATCTGCTGGCAGAGCCCAGGAATCTACATTTTCAGCATTTTAAGCATGCTTAGGTGGTTTTTATGACAAGCACCCTATCCTCAGCTGGTAAACAATCCACCTGCAATGCGAGAGACCTGGGTTCAATCCCTGTGGAAGACCCCCTGGAGAAGGGAAAGGCTACCCACTCCAGGATTCTGGCCTGGAGAATTCTATAGACTGTATTGTCATGGGGTTGCAAAGAGTTGGACACAACTGAGCGACTTTCACTTTCACCCTATTCCATGAGCCATGAATCAATAGGTCAGGAAAAAGGTTTTTCTCCTCTGGATTTTCCACTTTCCTCTACCTTCCTTCCGGAGCCACGTAATCTGTAACTAGCTTAAGGTATTCTGAGCCCTGGAGGGGTAGTCTAGCTAAACGTTAGCCCTGTGCCTAATTCATTAGCATTCATGTGATACTTAAACCCTTGACCCCCCTCCTATGAGGTATCTAAGATTAGTGGATGAACACTAGTGGAGTTCCGGGGGGGGGGGCACAGATAGAGTGGGTTCTTACATTGTTGGGAGGTCAGAGACTCCTTCAAGAACTAGATGCAGGCAACTATCAGGATGAAGAAGAGGGAAACTGACTCAGTTTAGGCTCCTCATTTTACCTCTAAGGAATCTGAGGCTGCTCAGGCAGGGAACTAGAAGAACCAGACCTCAACCTGGTCTCCCTGTAAGGACCTCTTTCCCTGTTGCTGCTTCTCTCCATGAGTCGACATCATGGCTGATGACTCAAAGTCTTCATGTGGGATTTTGGAATCTTGTGGCCCTTTGCCGAGACCTTGCCATGGGCCAGGGGAGCAGACATGCAGTTGGCTGGGGGGAGACAAACTCCATGAATTTCTAAGGAATTTTAAAGCCCACTTCTGTTGGTACAAGAGTCCCCAGCTAAACCAAATACCAGGGAAATAGTGATCCCCAGGCAGGTGGTGAAACACTTGGGAAGGTCTGATGGGTTTATATTAACCAAGATCTATGGGCTTTGCCCAGGACATGTCTTTCATGGTCTCAGCATCTCATCTTGTCTTCTGCTTTCTTGCTCCTTTTCCTTCTCTGTTGCTGAAAGAAGGGCAGGGCAGCTTTCCGGAGAAAGGGCAGGGCAGGTGGTGCTGGTCTTCTGGGGTGAGTCCTCCCAGAATGATCAGGTTGGCTGGAAAGATTCCAGTTTGAGAAAACATCCTGAACCACTGCAATAGGATTGCAGACCAACCCAGGACTCCATGCCAACTGAATCCCAGGCTGGGTGGACCAGGATGATGGTCACCACGACAGCCCTTCCCATCAATATCATATGTCATCTTCAACAAAGTGCTGGCACATCCCTTGTTTCACTCGCTCCTACTCCTCACGAAGGGAGCTGAGTGAGAAGGAATCATAACCTCTTTTGATGAATAGGGAAACAGGCTTCAGAGAGGTGCTGTGACCTGCTCATGGCTAGACAGGAGTCCGTGGCAATGCTGTAATCTATCAACCTCTGACCCTCCACCACACTAGGAAGCCTGGAGAGGGGCTAATGATTGCCTGATTCTGCTCCCTAGGAGATGTGACCCCTGATCACATCTGTGACCCCACATCACCCAGTCAATGTGTTGCCTGTAGTCACAGGAGGGTAGTTGGCTCAAAGCATCTAGGGAGATTATAGTCACCATGTATTAATGTCCCATGACCAGGGAGACAGGAAATATTAGCATGCAATCCTCCTCCTAGAAAGGCACATTTACCTAGAGTTTATAGGTTCCCATAGGACATCATCTTCTCCAGCCTCCTCTCATTGCTGTGATACCATATAACCAAAGGGATCAAGGCAGAGCAGTTTCTCACATCATCCGTGATGTCTGCTCTGACATGCACTGACTTCTTATTTCTCTTGGTGAACACTGGTTCACTACCAACTCTGTTATAGTACTGTGTGCTTAAGTTAAAGAAAATTTAACTTTAAAATTAGAGAAAATTTTTTAAAAAGAGAGAGAGAAATAAACCAGTGGGCCAAAAGGATGCAGGAGGTAGCCATGCTACCCCAAAGGCATTCGCTGGAGCATCACAGGAGCCAGAAGAAAAGCCTTGATGAAAAGGCATGGCCCTCTCCAGCACTTGCCTGAAGGATGGTATATTCTCTCACTAACACAAGGTCAGAGCCAAGAGGGATTCAGCCTGTAGTTCATTCAGATTCTGAATATTAGGCCCGAGAAGAGTGGCCTTTAGGCCTCTGAAGCTTTAGGCCTCACACAAGCTTTGCATCTCTCTTGTAAATACCCCTTCCCATCCTGTGGTCTTATAACCCACAGCCCCCAAAAGTGTGCCTTTATATGTCCAAGGATGCAAGAGTCAGCCAGCATCTCCCTCCTTCTCTCCTCCTTCCCCCTCCAGATGCAGTTATAAGGTGAGGTTATCAAACTACCATAACTGTTCGCTGAGCTCTGCCATGGGCCACGCTCAGAACCTAGCACATTGTCACCACCTTCTGAAGGTGCATCAAGGAAAGAGGTCTTTACAGGGAGACCAGCTTGAGGTCTGGTTCTTCTGGTTCCCTGCCTGAGCAGCCTCAGATTCCTTAGAGGTAAAATAAGGAGCCTAAACTGAGTCAGTTTCCCTCTTCTTCATCCTGATAGTTGCCTGAATGGGTGCATGAGCCCCATTTCACAGATGAGAAAACTGAGATACTGTAGCAAGTTTACGCATCTTGCCTGGGTAAAAACTGAGGAGCTGATAAAAACTGAGGAGATGGGATTCAAAGCACCACACTTTGCTGCTTCCCTAAAGACTAGGAAGAGTGGCCAGAAGAACAGCGGACTGTCGGGCAGTGGTTTTGTTGCCCCTGGGCCCTCCCCAGGGACCTTTTTTTTTTTTTTTTTTTTTAACATCAGTCTTCAGTTGAAACAAAAGTTTACTAGTGGCTCAGGAATTGGATACATTCAAGGTGGAATAGCTAGACCCAGAAATTCTGGGTTAATAAGTCTCTTTCTGATTATTGGGTATTTTCTTTTTTTCCTTGATTTTTTTAAACTGGGACTTTATTTTCTTGGGTTCCAAAACTACTGCAGATGGTAACTTCAGCCATGAAATTAAAAGATGCTTGCTCCTTGAAAGAAAAGCTATGAACAACTTAGACAGCACATTAAAAAGCAGAGACATTTCTTTGCCAACAAAAGTCCCTCTAGTCAAGGCTATGGTTTTTCCGGTAGTCATAGATAGATGTGAGAGTTGGACCATAAAGAAGGCTGAGCCCCGAAGAACTGATGCTTTTGAACTGTGGTGTTGGAGAAGACTTTTGAGCGTCCCTTGGACTGCAAGGAAATCAAACCAGTCAATCCTAAAGGAAATCAGTCCTGAATATTCATTGGAAGGACTGATGCTGAAGCTGAAGCTCCAATACTTTGGCCACCTGATGCAAAGAGCTGACTCATTAGAAAAGATCCTGATACTGGGAAAGATTGAAGGTGGGAAGAGAAGGGGATGACAGAGGATGAGATAGTTGAGTGGTATCACTGACCCAAGGACATGAGTTTGAGCAAGCTCCTGGAGATGGTGATGGACAGGGAGGCCTGGCGTGCTGCAGTCCATGGGGTCGCAAAGAGTCAGACACAACTGAGCAACTGAAGAGATAGTCGCTTTACTGTGTTGTGTGTAATGAAGTGGATCTGCTGTATTGAGCCTCCATCCCTGAGTGTGACTGGTGAGGCAAAGTGAACGCAGTGCCTGAAGCAGAGATGCCTCACGATAACTGACAGTTCACGTGCCCTAACCTCCCAGGAGCGCTAGTGTCTCAGTGAAGCAGTGTTCTCTTCAGTTAGTTACATGGGGCTCGCTTTCTGTCCCTTTGCTCCAGTTTTCTCATTAGTGTTTCCGTGGAGAGTGATTTCATTATGAACTCAGACAGACGCAACTCCCAAGCACAGAGAGTAAGAGGCCTTGTCACAGCTCTACCTCTGGGGCTGGCTTGTGGCCCCAGCCTGAGAGATCCCAGCGGCAGGCAAAGGGGAATAGTCCTGGGCCACCTGGCAGATCACCAGAGCTGGAGTGGGAGGGGGCACACTGAGATTTGGGGGCACCCACAGGAAGGTGGTGTTTATAATATTCTGCCCCACCCCAACCCAAATGATCACTGAACTGTGAGCCCAGGCCCTGGGGCAGTCAGGGCCTGCAGTTGTGGTCCTCTGTAAGGAGAGGGCCTGGCAGGATCTTTGGGGGCTGAATTCTGGCTCCCCCTCCATCATCTGAGGTTTTTCAGTTCCTTCATCTTGAAGGAGAATAATCACTCCTCCTGAATCGTGGGGTGAGTTCAAGGAGCTATCACGCAGGAAGGACCTGGCGTCATGCCCAGCACATAGCAGGCGGCCAATTAAAACTCTGTCCTCCCCTACTTCACTCGTCTCCACCGAAGCATCTTGCACCTCGTGGGCCTCGTAAACCCTTGTTTAACTGGGTGAAACTCAGCTCTCAGGACGCCCAGCTGGCAGAGTCTGATTTTCACCCACCGCCTCCTACCTACACAGGATGCCTTTCCAGCGCCCCAGACGCCCTCTCTGTTGACTCAAGAAATTGCACGGAGATGCTCTGTCTTCCAGAAACTTCCCTCATGAAAGTGTATCCTTCCAGCATTCCACTCCCTCAAGGTTTGGTGGAGAGACTAGGAATACTCAGTAAGCCATTTCAAGTCTCCAAGGGCCATAGCCTTGTACTTGACCTAGTCCCTGCAGCATCTGCGTTTTAATCCACAGGAGGAACAGGGTAGGATTTTAGTGACTGGAAAAACAAGAGGAAAGGTGTTTTAGCATAGTGGGGGCAGCAGCCACCCGTGTTCCTCTGTCTACACTACAAAGACGCCATTTCTGCTAAGACCAGAACTGAGTAGTGGACTCCATTGTACAGATGAGGAAACTGAGACCCAGCCAGGGAATCAACTCACACAAGGGCACAGCTAGGGGATGTACAAGGCCTTGAGCAGGGATTCAAGCCAGGTCTGTACCCCTCAATGCCTGTGTTGGTCACAGCAATTACTCATGATATGCAGCCCCTTCTCAGCATGTTATATGTGTCCTCTCACTTAATCCTCCAGTGACCTTATAAGAGAAAGGTTGTTATTAACCCCACTTCACAGAGTACATAGCTCAGGGGACATGACTGCTATGGGGGTGGGACCAGGCCACTGATGTGGAGTCCACAGTCTTACATTGACCACCCCAAGGTGGGAAGAAAAAAAGGTCTAGATCTTGTTCCTAGAAGTTCAAGTTCAAGTTCCATCCCTGTCACTGTGTGTCTATGTATCCTTGGATGAGACATACATCCCCTCTGAACTCCCATCTCTTTTTCAGTGAAAACCAAAGAAGGGGCTCTGGGGTCCTCCAAAGCTCATGGAATGACTAATATTCCATAAATTGGGAATGGGGGGTTAATGTCCTTCCCACCAGACAGCAGACAGATTTGGCTGCACGAGTTTAGATTGTCATGGCTTCTGCAGTTCAAACGGGGCATTCCATCCCCAGGAGGAGGAGAGAGGATGGGCATCAGTGAACATGTTGGTCCCTGACCCACCACAGAGCCAGAACCTCCCTGTGCTGGGGATGCCTTGGCGCCTGGGGACCTGAGAACTCAGCTTCATCTGCCTTCGAGCAGCCAGTGTGTGTCCCTGCCTAGGACCCTCCCCTCCCTTGAATTTTCTCAGCAGAAGTTATGCCACAAGAAGCAGAGCATCTCCGAGGCAGGTGTTAGAAGGTTCGTTTCTCTTCGTGTGTCTCCTTCCGTGGTGGCCCGAGCCAAGCCTCGCCGCTCCTGCGAAGCCAATTCCTGGCCGCCCATCAGCCAGAGCTGATTCCCCTGACATTAAAGTTATAACTGTTAATTTGAATTATATCATTGTAGCCATTCACTAGATGCTCAGCTCAGCTCCAAAGTACTTTTTAACTAACCTCCCAGTCACTTGATGAAGTCGGCTCTAATACCTTCTCCACCTGGCAGCTGGAGGAGCCAGCTTTTGAGAGACAAAGTGATGAGCTCAAGGTCACACAGCCAGTAAAGAGGAAAGCCAGGGTTTCAGTGCAGCTAAAGCTTCAAGGAAGATAACTGGGCATTAGTGTCTTGGGATTGGCGAGGTTGGCAGGAGAGGTGCGGAAGGCTCTGCCCTAGCTGAGGAGAACCCTGCAGGCAAAGAAAGGACAGGAGCCTCAGGGACACAGGTTCACCCAGAATCTAAAAGAGAAGGAAGGCAAATGGGAGAACTAAGTTCCAAACTCCTGGCTCTGAACCAATTTTTTGCCCCAACTCCATACCCCATACACACCAGCCCTGAGATTCTAACACAGGGCTCAGCAAACTTCTCCCATGAAAGGCCAGGCAGTGAAGATGTTAGAATTCAGGAGCCCCATGGTCTGGGTCAAAACATATTTGATAGCAAAAAGCAACTGTAGATAATGTGCAAACAAATGGACTAGGTTTCAGTGAAACTTTATTTACAAACTCAGTCCACTGGCTGCATTTGGCCACTGGCTGTAGGTCACCAAGTCCTAGTGTAACAAGCCTTTGATGCTTTTATACAGGGAAGGGGGTGATGGAGGTAACTTCAGACAACAAGTCAGTGGGGGACACAGATTTCAAATGCAAAGTGGGGGAAACCTTCCTGATGCTTCTCAAGCTACACCTAATGAGCTGGAATGTGGGGCTTCTCCTATCATGTCTTGCCTCTCCTGATAGGGTTTGCAGAGTCCTGGGGGCTGAAGAGAGACTTTGGGGTCTCTGAGACCCCAAAGTTCAAATCTCGGCTCTGCAAGATTTGCTCACACACTCCAAGCTGTGTGATCCTGGGCAGATTGCTTAACCTCTCTGTGCCCCCTTTTGTCCAGCAGAGATGGAAGCTGGACCTCTAGGTATGCTGTGAGGATTATGTTTGTAAAGTGCTTGGCTTAGCAGTGGTGGCACGTAGGAGGTACTAAGTGAACCACAGTTGTGGTCACTGTGGCCAGTGTGAGTGACTGAGTGACTGTGTCTCTGGGTTGCAGTAGCTGACAGCCCCCCACCTTACCCACACTGACTTGCAATGGGTGTCTCCCCAGCTGCACAGGCATCCGGGAAGCTGAGCGATTTGGAACGCCCCCCGGGAGGGCCTCCAGCATCACCCGGGCAGGGAAGGAGGAGAACAGCGGTGGGATCAAGTACAAGGCTGGCCGGGTAGGTCACTCCATGTGTTTTCCTGGGGGTCCCCCAGCCTTTGTGTTGTCTGGGCCCATGTTACCCTTTCCCAGCTCTCCCTGTGGAGCAGTGTTGATGGACCAGGTCACACACACAGCTGGGAGGAGGGCCCTGGAAGCCACCTTCAGGGACCCACATGATGGTTAAGACACACTCAGCTTTGTGGGGCTTTTGACACTGTATCTCAAAGTGCAGGTCTCACCTGCCTGCATAAGACTCACTTAGGCGGCTGCTTAACATGCAGACTCCAGGACCCACCTGGGCCTCCCAATACTAGAGCCTCTGGGGTGAAGGGGACCCGCATGCTGCCAGCCTGCCCAGAGGGTTCCAACGGACCCCAAACTCTAAGGGCCACTGCCTTGGATTTGGAACTCCAGTGGCCTGACCAAGAGCAGCAGATGAGCCTCTGGTGCATGAGACCATGAGCATTTGGGCCTCAAGGACAACACAGACTCTTAAATGGAGGTGTGTAGACACAGACAGCAGAAGTGGGTAATTCAAAATCTTCCATTCGTTCAGCTGACAGTTTCGGGTGCTAAGTACATCCCAGACATGTCCTGAGCATGGGTGATAAGCATGGATCAATGGCCATCCTCACCATTAAGATGCTTTCAGTCTAGAATGTACATTCCCACTTGGGGGTCCTATCACCCCAAGGCGGTCAGAATTGGTTCTCAGTGTGGAGGATGCAGAAAGTCTTACTCTTTTTATGTGTAAAGCACAGATATACACATGGCACATAAACACGTGCACAGAGGCCCTATGGTATGAAAATTTCATGGTGGGGGTGTGATTAGGGAAAAAAATATGTAAAAGGTCATCTTTTTAAAGGGGACAACAATGGAAAAAAGGTTAAGAAACACTGGTCTGGAAAGAAAGGCAGTCAAATAAATAAATAATTACACAGCACTGTCACAACTACTCCAGTAGACATCTGTTCAAAATAAGAGAGAAATATTTATTGTGGGTCCACCATGTCTGATAACAATAGCTTCTCTCTGCCAGTGCCTTGAGGCTTCCTGTGTGGCTCAGTGGTAAAGAATCTGCCTGTCAATGCAGGAGATACGGCTGGATCCCTGGGTCAGGAAGATCCCCTGGGAGAGGAAATGGCAACCCACTCCAGTATTCGTGCCTGGAGAATCCCATGGACAAAGGACCCTGGCGGGCTACAGTTCATAGGGTTGCAAAGAGCTGGACGTGACTGAGCTTGCACACAGGGTGTGGCCAGTACCTTGCTATGTGCTTCCCAGATGGGATTTCTACTCTTTGCAAAAACTCACAGAGAAAGGAATTACCAGTTCTATTTTGTAGCTGAGAAAACTGAAGCTTAGAAAAGGTGGGTGACTTGTCTAAGGTCACACCACTGGGAAGTGGCAGAGCAGGAATCCAAACCCCAGTTTCTGAGTCACCAAAACCCACACTTTTTTCTGCCACATCTAGACTGGGAATGCAGTCAGACCTCATACCCACACATTCTCCCCTCTCTTCCTGCTGAGGAGGAAGAGAGAAACTTTGATGGATAATCAGAAAGACTATACTTGTCCTCACTCTCAGCAACCAACTGGTTCCTTCATGTTGGGGACACAACATAAGGTTAACTCACAAAAATCCTCCTTTCAGTCTCCCTGAGCAAGGGAGAATTATTACTCATAGAACCACAGAGTGGTTAGGTAAGTTACTCAGGGACACATAGCAGTTGGAGATACCACATTTCCCAGATCCAAGAACACTCAATTCTTTTTTCTCTTCTTCCTGTCCTTTGTTCTCCTTTCTCTCTTCTCAGTTGCCCCTGGGAAAGATAGGAAGGGGCTTCAGCAACAAAGACTCCGATTTCCATGATGACTATGGCTCTCTTCAAAATGAAGATTGCGGAGATGAGGACTCCCAGGGCAGGCCAGAGCAGTGCCGTCTGGAGGGCTATAATGGCCTGGAGGTTACCAACGTGTAAGGAGCAGATGTTCCACCCGACCCAAAAGGAGAGACCCAGGGAGGCAGGCCATCCCGGGACCGTCACCAGTGTACATAGTCAGCTCGGCCTGAGGACGCTCCTCTGGTCCCCGGAAATCTCAGCAGACTGCCGTGACTTTGAATGGGATCCCCACAGAAAGAGGGGGCACCAGCCTGCCTGCCTGGAGCAGACTGAGGACTTCCCTGCTCCCTGGAAGAAGACTAGCCCAAAGGACCAATCAGGGTGCCCAGCACCTCCATTATCAAGGCTCCGCCACTGAGTGACTCAGCCACTGAGCAGTCCAAGTGATCCTGGGAGCCTTGAACTAAGCCTCTGGGTGTAAAGAAGCACAGAGTTCCCCAAGATACCATCCCAAGAGGAGCAGGTAGGACTCTAGCGAGATACACAGAGCCCAGTGGTGGCAATGCCAGGAGCTTGCAAAGCTGGGGGCTCACCATCCTCATGTGGACCCATCCAGCCAGCCTGGTGGTGGTCTCAGCTCCCACATACATGTCCTCTGTGACCAAGAACTTAGTTTCTGACTTGGGTCATTGAATCTCCCTTGGGAGAATGCAAAACAGGAAGGTCATTCAAATCTTAAAAGCCTCGTGTCACGTCAGCATGGATTTATTGAAGGGCTACCTGGCCCCTCCCCTGGGGAGGGGCTCCACTGGGTGAAGGGGGCTGATGATCCCTGTAGAGGTGGGGCTGAGCAGCAGCCTTCCTAGGAGGTGTGGATACCCCATCATCTGGATGAAGGACAGCGTGTCAACAAGACTGGGAATGACTGAGTTCGGTCTGTGACAACTTGTCCCAAGTGTGTGACAGTAGAGCAGGGAAAGGCCTCTCGTTACTAACGCGACAGACTTTGTCGTCACCTGACACACAGGTGTGCTCACCAGTGCCCGAACGGAGCTGCGTCTCACCAGTCACTAAGGTGATTGAGAGGACCCCCAGCCTTCTTCTTGACTCTGCTGCTGTTTTGCTGTGTGGCTTATTCCCAGTGGCCTCACCTCTCTGTGCCTCAGCACCTTCATCTACAATACTGGTTCCCTCCTGGGGATGTTGTGAGGATTAACACTTGCTAACCTCTGTAACAGTCTTACCCTCTCAGGAGACAAGTGGGAAGTTATGGGATCTGGGATGGGTGTCTCATTTCCCATGTACAACACAGAATTGATACTGTACTCATTTCTCTCCAACTGTTTTGGTTGGAGCAATGTGCACTAGGAGGGCAAGGCATGTTTAATGTGCAAGCTCTCTAGGGCCCCCATGGGACTGGACCCCCAGAAGAGGAAAACCCCGCAGCCCTTAAAAACCAGTTTGATTCCTGTGTTCAGACTTGAATTCATTGACCTCATTACTGAGAAATGATTAGGGGTGGACAGACAGTATTGGGGTTCCACTTACACTTTGGTTATCAAAGCACATGATTCATTTGGAACCACAATGCTTGACTTCCAATGAGGCCTTTGGCGCCACCAGTCTATAAAAGGTTTGAATTTCCAGGACTGGAAGCAGGGGTCGGCCTCCAAGAACCATCAAAGCACCTGGTCTTCAACCCAATGAATGATTTCGCTTCATGGGAAAAGCACAAACCTAGGCCCAATGAGCTTAAAAATTCCTCCCTGAGGCTGAAGACCATTATTTCTAAACTTAACAGAAGCACAGCTTTTTAGACAGGTGATGCCCTCTCTGGTCTGAACGTTTGACCTCCTAGAGACACATGTCTGATTCCTGGGCCCAAGGAGTGAGGCTCTGGAACCTGACTTGGCTTTGCTGAATCTCCAAACCCACTATCTTTATGACATTCAGCCACACACATGGTGTTTGAGGCTGTAGTGCTCACAGCCCAGAGAGGGGAGTAAAATCTCTGTCTAACCTGATGCCGCAGGTCACTCCCAGGCCAGCATCCAGGCTGGGTGACTGCGGGCACCAGGATCTGCCTCTCAGGAAGCAGCAAACCTGAAAGGCAGTGTTTCTCACAAGGTGCTGAAGACCATTATTTCTAAACTTAACAGAAGCACAGCTTTTTAGACAGGTGATGCCCCCTCTGGTCTGAACGTTTGACCTCCTAAAGACACATGTCTGATTCTTGGGCCCAAGGAGTGAGGCTCTGGAACCTGACTTGGCTTTGCTGAGTCTCCAAACCCACTATCTTTATGACATTCAGCCACACACATGGTGTTTGAGGCTGCAGTGCTCACAGCCCAGAGAGGGGAGTAAAACCTCCCTCTAACCTGATGCTGCAGGTCACTCCCAGGCCAGCATCCAGGCTGGGTGACTACAGGCACCAGGATCTGCCTCTCAGGAAGCAGCAAACCTGAAAGGCAGTGTTTCTCACAAGGTGAGCAGGAGTGGCAGACAGGGAGGTGCCTGAATGTGGGTCTGATTATATGAAACCAATGCATTGTTCCCCAACTCAGTCCCACTGGGGACAAGATAGGCAAGTGGACAACTGAGGGGTCACTGGAAGGAATGGCACTGCCCGAAACATTCTCAGCATTCGGCTAGCAGGCCTGGGGCAACATGGGCAACCTCGAATGCGCCTTTTGGTCCAAATGATGCTCTAAGTTCACACTCTCACTTGCCCAGTTCTCTCTGTCCCTGGCAGTCAGGTGAGCATTTGGAACTGACTTTTCAACATGAGGATGGGTTGGCTGATAAATGAACAAGCTCCACACAGAGTTAAATCAGGAAAGCTCTGTCCGTTGGAAAAATCCTAAACGTCAACTCTGCTACAAGGGCAGGCAAGAAGAGCAGGGCATGTGTATTCAGCAGAGAGGTTCTGGTAGCTGGTTAGCAAAGGCTGGCAGTGTGGCCACCCATGGAACATTGGCCACATCCTGTCCAAACAGCCTGGGTCATGGTCTTGGTCCTTAAAGGTTTGTGACATGACACCTGGACCTGGGAACCATATGCATATGCTTCTCTGAGAGGTGATGTCACCTGTACCCATGGGTGCTGGCCCTTTCCAAAGAGATCGTTGCTGCCAGAGGCTGGGGAGAACCAGGGTAGGCAGAGACACCCCATATTCCTCCTAGTAGCTGGGGGCTGGAGCCATAAGAAGGCTCAGCTTTCCAACCCTGTGCACCTCTGAAAGGCTCCCTTGTCCTTGGCTGAGCAGGGCCTTTCTCCCATAAATCTATTGCAGTCAGTGGACCCCAGGATGCAGGAGACAGGGAGACTCCACAGGAGTGCCTGGGCCAGAGGAAGCTGAGGGGAAGGGCTCTCCCCACAGCCCAGGCAGCATGGAGGGGCCTCAGAGCAGTGACCCCAAATCTCGAGGCCACTGAACGGGTCTGGGTCCAGCAGAATGGGATGATTTGGCAAGATGTTCCAAGCCTTGCTCTCCCCCTTCCCATCACAGCCCATATGTCTTCCCAAGAGTGAATTTTAACACTGTAACAATAAATACTACTTTACAGCACTTCACTGATGAGCTGGCCTTTTCCTCGGTGTGTTCTCATTCAGTTTTCTCAACAGTCTCTTTGACGGGGGTTATTAATCCATTTCACAGATGGAGAAACTGAGACTAAGGTTGAGAGGCCTGTCCAGCTCCAAAAAGCTAAGACATTACAGAGTAGGACTCAAACTCAGTCACCCGCCTCCAAATCCTGGACTTGCTCCTCCCCGCTGAGTACCCCTACCCCCACCTTCCAGCATAGGACTTAACCTTACCAGGTGGTAGGATTCAAAATGGATGCATTCGGATGCATTCTGTCCTATTGGAAAAGTCTGGTGCCTCCTGTCAGAGGAATGCTGCCTTATATCCTGGGACCCCACTGTCAGGGGGGAAACAAGTCACCACACCCTTGGTATCTTTCGCTTTGCTGTGTCCCTCCTCCAGGGAATTCATATTTCAGATGATCAGAATAGACTTTTTTGTGGTCGTTTCAGTGGCTCAGGCTACTACAACATAATACCAGTGACTAGGGGTTTTAAACAACCAACATTCATCCTTCAGGGTTCTAGAGGCTGGGAAGTTCAAGATCCAGGTGCCAGCCAATTCAGCCCGTGGTGAGCACTCTCTTCCTGCTTGGTAGATGGTGGCCTTCTCATCCTGTCTTCATACCTCATTGTGCCCTCACGGACCAGAAGTGGGGAGAGAGGATGCCAACTCCCTGATGTCTCATCTTACAAGGGCACTAATCCCATCATGAGGACCCCACCTTCATGACCTGATCACCTCCAGGAAGGCCCCACCTCCTAACACCAACACCTGCAGGTTAGGGTTTATCAATATATAAATTCTGGGAGGATGCAGACGTTCAGTCTGGAGCAGTGGTGGAACACACAGGCCTCAGTGTGCACCTGCGAGGGACAGGTGTTTCTGGAATGCAGATGCTGACTCGGGAGGTCTGCAGTGGGGCCTGAGGTTCTCATTTCTAATATACTCCCAGGCTGTACTTTTGGTTCAGAGACACTCTGAGTATTAAAATCCTGGCTGACAGCTGGGCCCTTGTGGCAAAGCCCAAATCACAGGAGGTGGGAGCTGGTCTGAGGGTTCCACCCAGGGGTCCAGCTGGTTCTGATGGAGCTCCACCCCAGTGAACCCAACTGTTCACTTGTCCCAGGACAGGAGCCCAGCCTGACTCCCCAGCTCATTGCTAAGTTTAGGCAGCGGGTGGACACTCAGGAAATGTGCGTTGAACACATGCACATTTGGAGGGTTTGGAAGAATTAGCAGACACTGTGAGATGGGCCCGGGCACAGCCAGCTTCAGCAGGCTGACCACACGCACTGTATTTACTGAATCCTCTCGGGAGCCAGGGCCTGTTCTTGGTGCTTGGGATACAAGGGTAGAACTCATATAATGTAGCGAAGGAAGACAAGAACCTCATCCATGACTGGGGTGACTGATGTTGGATGGGAAAAGTGGTAGGTGTGATGGACGAGTGGAGGTCCCAGAGGACTTTTGAGCTGAGATATAAGTTTTGAGCAGGAGCCAGCCCTGCAAAGATCTGCGGGAAGAACATCCAGGCAGGCAGTTGTTGCTCAGTCACTCAGTCGTGTCCAACTCTTTGCGACCCCATGGACTGCAGCACACCAGGCTTCCCTGTCCTTCACTGTTTCCTTGAGTTTGCTCAAAGTCATGTCCTTTGAGTTGAGTGATGTCATCCAACCATCTCATCCTCTGTCGTCCGCTTCTGGATGGAGACAATGTGAATGAAATTCTGCCCAGCCTCTGTCCACACAGAAATTACTTTCCAGCAGGTAATGATAGTAGTTTTTTCAGTAGTCATGTACGGATGTGAGAGTTGGACCATAAAGAAAGCTGAGCACCAAAGAATTGATGCTTTAGAACTGTGGTGTTGGAGAAGACTCTTCAGAGTCCCTTGGACTGCAGGGAGATACAACCAGGCCATCCTAAAGGAAATCAGTCCTGAATATTCATTTGAAGTTCTGATGCTGAAGCTCCAATATTTTGGCCACCTAATGCGAAGAACTGACTCATTTGAAAAGACCCCAATGCTGAGAAAGATTGAAGGCAGGAGGAGAAGGGAATAACAGAGGATGAGATGGTTGGATGACATCACCAACTCGATGGACATGAGTTTGAGCATGCTCCAGGAGTTGGTGATGGACAGGGAAGCCTGGGTTGCTGCAGTCCATGGGGTCGCAAAGAGTCAGACACGACTAAGTGACTGAACTGAAGGAAGACAGGCATAAATCAAATACTCCGGGGTGGCGTGAAATTGTAACCTTGACCAAGAGAGCCAAGGTAGCTGATAGTCAGAGAGCTTATCTTATGAGGATTTAACGTAAATGACAGGAAGTGAGGCCGGGCTGAAGGCAGTTCAGCAGGTGATGAGGAAAGGGTAGAGGATTCCAGACAGCAGGTCAGCATGTGCAAAGGTCCTGTGGGAGGGGCACAGTAAATAGGGCTGAACAAAAGGCCCATGTGTGGACTTCCCTGGTGGTCCAGTGGCTAAGACCTCCCACTCCTAATGCAGGGGCCCCAGGTTTGATCCCTGGTCAGGGGACTGTATCACACATGCTACAGCTAAGACCTGGCACTGCCAAATTTTATAAACATTTAAACATTTTTTTTAAGGCCCACATGGCTGCAGTGAAGGGAGTGAGGGAGTGAGAGGCTCATCTGAGGGGCTCAAGGGGCATCAGGCAGCCGCAGAGCCTCTGCTGGGCCTCTGTTCACTCCCAGGGCACTTGAGCTGGCTCCTGCCCATCTGTGCCATCCTTGATGCAATTAGGAATGTTCCCTAGTGGCACAATCGGACACAAGCCCCCACCTTCTGCAAAATGGGTCCTTCTTTCCCTTTGCTGTGGTTCTTGGCTAAATTAGGTTCCCTGGTTGCAGAATGATGCAATCGCCCCATGGGCACTAGGGCTCCCAGGGCACAGATGACTTGGAGGCAACAGAGATGCCAAGTGCCTCTTCAATTGCCCCACGTGGAAACCCAAGATGTCTATTTTAGGCCATACTGGTTGCCAGATGTGCTGCTGGTTTCCAAGAGTAAGGAAGGAACCTTGAACGAAACTTGATTGAACCTGAGTGAAATGCCCAGCTCCTCTCTATTCATCTGTACCCAAGATTGCCTTCCTGGGGCTGACTTCCCATAGCCCAGGCAACCCTAGCATTTAGAGGGTGTACTGATGGATGGCTTCCCAAGTGGCACCAGTGGTAAAGAAACTGCCTGCCAATGCAGGAGACATAAGAGATGTGGGTTTGATCCCTGGGTTGGGAAGATCCGCTGGAGAAGGAAATGGCAACCCTCTCCAGTATTCTTGCCTGGAGAATCCCATGGAAGAGGAACCTGGTGGGCTACAGACCATGCGATCACCAAGAGTGGGACATGACAGAAGCAACTCAGCATGCATGCACTGCTGGACGGAGAGACGGAGCCCACGGCGGGCTGAGGTGAGGGGCTGGTCTCTGGAAGGGTCCTAAGTCTCACCACGGCCCCCAGAGGTGGGGACCCAGTTTGCATCATCATTAGTAGCTAAAACTTGGTGTGTTTGTTCTACCCATGTAGGGCTTTCCCAGTGGCAAAGAATCTGCCTGCGATTCTCCTGAGACACAGGAGATGCAGGTTTGATCCTGGGCCAGGAAGATCCCCTGGAGAAGGAAATGGCAACCCACTCCAGTTCTCTTGCCTGGAAAAATCCCACGGACAGAGGAGAAAGGCATACTGTTACTCACTCCATTTTACTGATGAGAAAACAGGCATGGCGAGTGAAGGGGCTTCTCCCAGGCTTCAGAGCTGAGAACCAGAGCCCCATCTACGTGCACCATCCTGCCTGGCCCCACCCCTCCACGTGCACTGCAGATATAGTCCTGCCTCCCAGAACCACCCTTCAGCAACACACAGATCCATCGATCCCATATTTGATTAATCTCCTTGAGAACATTGTTTGATCCGGTCCCCAGTCTCCCTCTGGACCACAATGGATCTCCCTGAACTTCCAAAGAATCTGATCTGGGCCTCCTTTGAAACATTCTGCATTCTCAACTTTGCATTACATTTATCTGCCTGGGACCTGTGGGGCCGTGACTGCCCACGAACAAATCCACCATACAGCATCGTCACCCTCTCCCTGTTCATTAAGCAAATGAACAGATCAATCCATCAGTCAATACAAATCAACTGGGCACCACCACCACCACCATGGCAAGATGCTATCCCACTATGCTGTTTGATCTGGCAGCCAAGCCACTTTAAATTTAAATTACCAACCAATTAAAATTAAGTAAATTTAAAATTCCATTTCTCAGTAGCACCAGCACATTTCAGGCACCTCATAGCTGCCTGTGAGATACCGAACATTCTCATCATGGCAGAAAGTTCTGTTGCCACAGAGAACCCAGAGAGAATTTAGTTGATCCCTGGGTCGGGAAGATCCCCTGGAGAAGGAAACGGCAATCCACTCCAGTATTCTTGCCTGGAGAATCCCATGGACGGAGAAGCCTAGTAGGTTACAGTCCACGGGGTCGCAAAGAGTCGGACACGACTGAGCGACTTCACCCACCCACCCACACAATCCCTGTCCTCAAGAAGCTTATGATTTGATGAATGAGTGGAGAGAGGGTAGGCAAGGCTCTAGAAAAACTTAACTGGGGGAAGAAAAATTCTAGGACAAGTGGTATTTCTGTGTTAGCCAGTGACCCAGTTCAAAAACTAGCTTAGGAACAGAAAGGAACTGATCAGCATCTATAAAGAACAGTGCTGGATGCAACTTCCCTGGCAATCCCGTGGTTAAGAATCTGCCTGCCAGTGCAGGATACATGGGTTCGATCCCTAGTCCAGGAACTAAGATTCCTGGGGCAACAAAGCCTGTGAGCTACTACTGAAGCCCACACGCTGCGGACCCCACAGACTGCAGCGCAGCCACAAATAAGTTTAAAACACAAAAAAGAATAGTGAAAGACAACTAGCTTTGGATCCAGAGTGGCACGTGATATTTTCAGGATCTTCATCTTTCCTCATCACTTGGCTTTGCCTTTCTATGTCAGATTCATTTCCAGACAGATTCATTTCCAGGCAAAATTGCCACAAGGCACACAGACTCCCAGCCTAGCTACCCGTCCATAAGGCTCTCACCTGGTAGTTTTACTAAAGTCTCTCAGGATGGCATCCCATGGGCTGAGTAGACTAGGGTCGCAAGCCCACCAGGGGTGGGATCAGCCCAGAGTGTCACGTCCTGAGGGGGGACGTCACTGACTGAAGAACCCAATGCCCTGGGACTCTCAGGGGACTCCGTGGTGTGGGATCCTTTCACGTGGCCTGAGGGGGGAAAGGTGGGAGATTCATCTTTCCTGAAAGACGCTTCCTCTTCCTTGCAGTGGGGCAGGGATCCCCAGGGAAGAGGGGTCCCTGATATTCAGAAAGGAAAAAGAACCTTGAGTCCAGGTGCCTGACAGCACCAGAAACAGAAGTGAGAATTCAAAGATCAGGCCTAATAGCCAACACTGACCGGACACTTGCCCTTCTCGGCAGGGTTTTTCAACCTCTGCACTGCTGACACCCTGGAGGTACTTCGGGGGTTGGAGTCATGTCCTGTGCATTGCGGGATGTTTAGCAGCATCCCTTGCCCCCACTCACTAGCAGACAAGAGCGTAACCCCCTCTAGACATGACAGCCCCAAGTTTCTCCAGACGTTGCCACATACCCCTCATTGGAGGCAAAATCATGTGCAATTGAGAGTCACATCTGTATGCGGTTTTGCCCATTTACTCCTCCCAGAACCCCTTTCTGATAGACATTGTTTTTCTCATCTGGGATTTCCGAATGGTTCAGAGGGTACAGAATCTGCCTGCTACACAGGAGACCAGGGTTCGATCCCTGGGTCAAGAAGATCCACTGGAGAAGGAAATGGCAACCCACTCCAGTATTCTTGCCTGGGAAATCCCATGGACAGAGGAGCTTGGTGGGCTACAGTCCACAGGGCCACAGAATCGGACACAGTTCAGTTCAGTCGCTCAGTCATGTCCGACTCTTTGCGACCCCATGAATCGCAGCACGCCAGGCCTCCTTGTCATTGTTGGACACAACTGAGTGACTAACACTGACTTTTCTCATCTGACAAACAGGGAAACTGAGGTATGGAGACGTTAACATAGATTCCCAGAGTCCCGAGCTGACCCGTGGGAGCTGAGATCTTAGCACCGCAGACGGGATCTCTGCAGAGTCTGCACTGGTACCCACTGCCCTGAGGCTGGTCGGCCACACCCAGCTGTTTACAGTAAAAAATTCCTCAAGCCAGATGTTTGCGGGGCTGAAGAGACTTCCCAAGATTAAATGGGGGCATTATCGGAAGGCAAGATCCACTCTCTGCATAGCAGAAAATTGCTCTGTAAATTACCAGTTTAAAGGGCAAAGTCAGCTCCTGAGCTCCTGACTTCAAACAAGGTAACAATTTAGAGATCAGAATGGTCTGGCTGAGTGAGTACTTATAATGGCTCATCCTCCATCCTCCCCGTTTTATTTAAAAAACAAACAAAACAGGAAACAAGAAAATTAGTGATGGAGTCTGACAGCAGCTGATGTGCCAGTCTGCCTTCTCTTTCAACCACGCTGGCAGTTGTAGACCTGGCAGGGGGTAATGCCCCCTGCCTCCCTCCACTCCCCTCACTTTCCCCACTGCTAGCTCAGCCACAGACACAGGCCCTGTGACTTGGGCCACTCCCTTTCCCTGTTGGGCCTCAGGATCTCACGTTCCCCTCTTCTGTTGGCCTTGTGGATTGCTGACCACATGGCCTCTTGCCCTACAGCCTCCACCATCAGCCCCGCCCCCGCCTTAAGGGAGAGCAGATGATCCAGGCTGGAACCCTAACCCAGCCCTGCACTCCCCCCTTCCCCCCAGCCATTGCAGATGGCCCCAGGATTGGGCCCTGAGACCTGAGAAGGGAAAATCAGAATCCCTTCCTGGATGGTTTCAGATCATGTGTGGAAGCTTAGCTCTTGCTTTCCTTTTGGATCTTGAGTTATGAAATTGCCCCAGAGTGCAGGCTGTCATGTCCCTCCCACAAGGAGACACCCAAGAGGAGGAGGCCAAACCACAGCCCCATATAAGATGGGGGAGGGAGCAGGGTGGACTGTCATATTCCCTGGATCCCACTCTCCCTGAAGCCAAGTCCACCCCTGCTTCCTGGGGGGTTGCTTAAATGACACCCTCCCCCCTCCCACCCCTCTCACTCCTTCCTGATATTAGTTTGCTAGGGTCATCCTAACATTAGGGCTTTTTAAAACCCAGAAATTTAATGTCCCACAGTTCTAGAGTCTAGAAATCCGAGACCAAGGTGTTTACAGGGTGGGTTTTCTCTGAGGCTCTCTTTGGTTTGTAGACAGTCATCTTCTCCCTATGTCATCCCTCTTCGTGTGGGTGTCCTAATCTCTTCTTATAAGGACACCAGTCACATGGATCAGGGTCCACCCTGATCTCATGTAAACTTAATGATCTCATGTAAACTTAATTACCCTTTAAAAGGCTCCCATCTCGAGATGGGAGGGAGATTCAAAAGGGAGGGGATATATGTATACCTATGGCTGATTCATGTTGAGGTTTGACAGAAAACAACAAAAGTCTGTAAAGCAATTATCCTTGGATTAAAAAAAAGGAAAAAAAGACTCCCATTTCCAAATAGTCACATCCTGAGGTACAGGGTTTAGGATTTCAACATATGAATTTGCGGGGCACACAATTTAGTCTATGACACTCCCATACAGGCCCACTACCACCTGCTTAAATCGACTGGAATTGGGTTTCAATCTCTAGACCCTAAAAGAGACTCCTCCACCCACCGGGCTTCACCTCAAAGCAATTCCTGTCCTTTTTCCCACCCGCTACTTTCCAGACACCTACACACATTCACTCACATGCATGCAGACACACAACCTCCCCCTGCATTTCAAGTATTCTGTCTGCACTACACAGAATAATGGAAAGATGAAATAATCTTTAAATCCTTTTTTTTTTTTTAACTGACCCAGTCTTCCTAGCTAGAGATGCCCTCCCTTGAGCTTGTGATGTTGCAAAGTCAGAGGCCAAACTGCATTCACAGAGGATATGCCTTTGTTGTTCTGTGTCTCCTTGTTGCCACCCACTGTCTGGACACCCCAAGGGATGTCACCCCACTTTCCATTTCTTGATGGGTCTCAATGCTGCTCTGTGCAGCAGGGTCTTCTCCAGAACCACTCAGCTCTGGCTCAACACAGAGGTCAGTCTGGAGCCAAGAGGGCAGAGCTACCGTCTCCCTGGCAACACTGAGCCTGAGATCACCTGGAGCCTTGTGCTCCAGATAGATGGCATTGTCTGAAGTAGATGGTGGACTCAGTAAGGTCTCTGACCTCAAAAAATGGACAAAAAGGGACTTCCCTGGTGGTCCGGTGGCTAAAACTCAGAGCTACCAATGCAGGGGACACAGGTTCCATCCCTGGCCAGAGAATTAGAGCTCACACATCACAACTAAGAATCCACATGCCAAAGCTAAAAAAGATCCCACATGCTGCAAGGAAGACTGAAGATCCCACATGCCACAGCTAAGACCCGGGACGGCCAAATACGTAAATATTTTTTAAAAATAATGTTTAAAAAGTGGACATAAAAGAAACAACATGAAAGCAGGGCCTGTGAGGAAAACAAACAGTCCAAGAAGGGGAGAAACCTGCAAGAGATGCCCGCTGGAGGGCAGGGGGCCAAGCAGGCAGGTTCATTGGCACCTTTGTTCTCTGGAACTGTCCAGGGTTGTGGTTTTGGAGGCACTTAACCGAACGAACTCCAGCACTGAGTGGTCAGCAGCGTCAGGCTGACTTGCTAAAGATGGGCCCCCTTTCACAGATGCAGCCCCTTGGGTATGTGGAATCATGGGGTGCAATGTACATTCACGGGAAAGCAACCAGGAGCATCACCGAGGTCCACCTCCAAACCCGAGTGGCAGCTCCTCTGAGGCCAGGTTACCCCATTCCACTCGGACTGTGCCTGCCACACCCTCAGACCAGCTCCACATTAGTGATGTCACGTCTTAGTCCATTTGGACTGTGATAACCAAGCACCTCAGACAGGGGTGAAGAGGGCTTCAAAACAACAGAAATATGTTTCTCAGAGTTCTGAAGGCTGGAAATGTAAGATCAGGGTGGTGATGCAGCCAGGCTCTGGTGTGAGCCATCTTCCAGGTGGAAGACAGGTGTCTTCTCATTGCGTCCTCGTCAGGCAGAAGGGGCGAGGGACCTCTCTGGGATCTCTTTTATATTGAGGGCACTAATATCTTCATGAAGGCTCCACCCCCATAACCTAATCATCTCCTAAAGGCCCCAGTGCCAAATATCAAGACACTGGGATTAGGCTGGGGGTGCAAACATTCAGTCTGTAACATATATATATGTATTTTAAATGTGGCTCAGGCTCCGCATTGCTACTTATCTCTGTGAAACCAGAGCCCTGGGATTTTTTTTTAAGATTTTTTTTCATTTAGATCATTTATAAAGTTATAAAGACTTTATTGAATTCGTTACAATATTGCTTCTGTTTTATATTTTGGTTTTTTGGCCTGGAGGTATTTGGGATCTTATCTCCACGACCAGGGATTGAACCCACACTCCCTGCATTGGAAGACAAAGTCTTAACCACTGAACCAGCAGGGAAGTCCTGCCCTGGGATGTTGACTTTATTTTTTCTAATATATCAACATACATACATACATACATACATGTACACATGTACATACAATGTATATGTTCCTATGTGTAACAAGCATGCCATAACTATGTAAATGGTTGTCACAACAAATGTTTGTTTCTGTGTCCGCCATGGTCAGATCACACTCCATGAGGGGCACAGGTGAGGCACTGGGAGCCACTCCTGTTCTATTGCACAAGAGTTCTCACCAGCGACTGAAGGTTTCCGTGACAGCAACCTGGTGCTTATTACACAACACCCACACCTTGCTCCCCAAGACCTCTGCCTCCCGGTACAGACCCCCAAGCCTTCCCCTTGGTTCTTCCTCAAGGTCTCCCCTCCTCTCACTTTCATCTCCTCTTCTGGACATCCCTTTCATAAATATGTGACTGAAATGAAACTCCCAACAGATCTAAGCAATCTGTCAAGTAGACTGTTAACACAGGGCCCATTTCCTAAGGGCCAGGTGGCACTAATGGTAAAGAACCAACCTGCCAATGCAGGAGACTTAAGAGACACAAGTTGGATCCCTGAGTTGGAAAGATCCCCTGGAGGAGGGCATGGCAACCCACTCCAGCGTTCTTGCCTGGAGAATCCCATGGACAGAGCACCTGAAGGTCTCTAGTCCATAGGGTCCCACAGAGTTAGACACCACTGAAGTGACTTAGCACATACACAGGCCCTGTGCTAAGCGCTCTGTACATTATTTATTCTATCAAGTCTTCCAGCAAACGACAGACAAGACATTGGCCTAAGGTCACAAAACCAGCCACAGCAAAAGTAGGACACGAACCTAGATGCTTTTAGCTACTATATTATATCCTTGTTTAATCTAGATGGCATGTTTCTAATAATGTGGCTGAAGAGAACATTGTTGGTTTTTGTTTTTTTTAAAAGTCCACGTCCCACAGTTGGCTCACTTATGAGCTGCTGAATCAGTGGTGGTCAAGTCAAGTTGCCCTTGGAGTCACTGGAGAAGTCTGGTTAAGAATTCAGATTCTGAGGTCTTATTCCAAACCTAGTAATTTAGAATTGAGAGGTAGGGCTTGGGGATCTATACTCTAAAGCTAAATGTCAAGTTTTCTGATGGAGGTGTGGAGTGGGGCTCAAGCAGATGTATTTTTCAAAGCCTCTTTGTGTGATTCTGTGGCACCGCCAGAAGTTGGGACCACTGGCCTGGGTTAAAAGCCAGGGTAGATGCTGGGCTTCCCTGGTTCAGTTTAGTTCAGTTCAGTCGCTCAGTCGTGTCCTACTTTTTGCGACCGCATGAACCGCAGCACGCCAGGCCTCGCTGGTGGTACATTGGTAAAGAATTTACCTGCCAATGCAGGAGACACAGGCTCGATTTCTGGGTCAGAAAGATTCCCCTGGAGGAGGAAATGGCAATCCATTCCAGTATTGCCTGGAGAATCCCATGAACAGAGGAGCCTGGCAGGCTAAGTACCGTCCGTGGTGCCGTAAAGAGTCGACTGAGCCAGAGATCGTGTTTGGGCCATTACGGCCTACAGTCCCACAACTCGCCACTAGATGGCACGATGATACACTCCTCACCACAGCCCCGCCCAACCCAGGAAGAGCAAACCAGCACAGACTGCCCAGCAATCCAGGCCCAACAAGCCGGCGGCAGGGGCATCCCTGCCCCCTCCTGCAGCCCGAAAAGGGCAGCTCTTTTTTCCACACAGGAGACAAGGAACACATCTTCAGTGGGACAAGCAAAATTTGGAAGCTGGCTTCAGGACAAATTTGCCACCTGTTGACCCACCCAGATTCCCTCCCACCCAGGAGACCACCCCACCACCCCCACCCCAGCAGAAGTCCAGCTGCAATAAGGGGCCAGTGCCAGCCAGGAGGCCTGCCTCTGTGATGCAACTTCAACAGGAGGCACCAGCTGTTTCCCTTCTCGGAGAAAGTCCCAGGTGGGCGGCCTCTAGGAGCAGGACACCTGTGGTGAACAGGTGGGGAGCAGCCATCCATTGTTCCCAGGACAAGAGGGATAAAAACAGCCTCTGGAGACTGTGTGAGCAGCCCCGAGGGAATCAGACACCAGGCTGGGGCGCCTGAGGAATGTCCATAAACTTCACCTTGTCCAGCACCTGCCTCCTCCTCGTGTTCCTGAAGAATGAATAGGCCTTCCTCCTGACCTCTGGGTGTGTCAAGGAGGACCTCTCCCTCTTGGTTGCCAGGATGCCA
>SJYC01124711.1:0-13810 GCA_006408675.1 Madoqua kirkii | reverse complement strand
CTGCCTCCCGGATACAGACCCCCAAGCCTTCCCCTTGGTTCTTCCTCAAGGTCTCCCCTCCTCTCACTTTCATCTCCTCTTCTGGACATCCCTTTCATAAATATGTGACTGAAATGAAACTCCCAACAGATCTAAGCAATCTGTCAAGTAGACTGTTAACACAGGGCCCATTTCCTAAGGGCCAGGTGGCACTAATGGTAAAGAACCAACCTGCCAATGCAGGAGACTTAAGAGACACAAGTTGGATCCCTGAGTTGGAAAGATCCCCTGGAGGAGGGCATGGCAACCCACTCCAGCGTTCTTGCCTGGAGAATCCCATGGACAGAGCACCTGGAGGTCTCTAGTCCATAGGGTCCCACAGAGTTAGACACCACTGAAGTGACTTAGCACATACACAGGCCCTGTGCTAAGCGCTCTGTACATTATTTATTCTATCAAGTCTTCCAGCAAACGACAGACAAGACATTGGCCTAAGGTCACAAAACCAGCCACAGCAAAAGTAGGACACGAACCTAGATGCTTTTAGCTACTATATTATATCCTTGTTTAATCTAGATGGCATGTTTCTAATAATGTGGCTGAAGAGAACATTGTTGGTTTTTGTTTTTTTTAAAAGTCCACGTCCCACAGTTGGCTCACTTATGAGCTGCTGAATCAGTGGTGGTCAAGTCAAGTTGCCCTTGGAGTCACTGGAGAAGTCTGGTTAAGAATTCAGATTCTGAGGTCTTATTCCAAACCTAGTAATTTAGAATTGAGAGGTAGGGCTTGGGGATCTATACTCTAAAGCTAAATGTCAAGTTTTCTGATGGAGGTGTGGAGTGGGGCTCAAGCAGATGTATTTTTCAAAGCCTCTTTGTGTGATTCTGTGGCACCGCCAGAAGTTGGGACCACTGGCCTGGGTTAAAAGCCAGGGTAGATGCTGGGCTTCCCTGGTTCAGTTTAGTTCAGTTCAGTCGCTCAGTCGTGTCCTACTTTTTGCGACCGCATGAACCGCAGCACGCCAGGCCTCGCTGGTGGTACATTGGTAAAGAATTTACCTGCCAATGCAGGAGACACAGGCTCGATTTCTGGGTCAGAAAGATTCCCCTGGAGGAGGAAATGGCAATCCATTCCAGTATTGCCTGGAGAATCCCATGGACAGAGGAGCCTGGCAGGCTAAGTACCGTCCGTGGTGCCGTAAAGAGTCGACTGAGCCAGAGATCGTGTTTGGGCCATTACGGCCTACAGTCCCACAACTCGCCACTAGATGGCACGATGATACACTCCTCACCACAGCCCCGCCCAACCCAGAAGAGCAAACCAGCACAGACTGCCCAGCAATCCAGGCCCAACAAGCCGGCGGCAGGGGCATCCCTGCCCCCTCCTGCAGCCCGAAAAGGGCAGCTCTTTTTTCCACACAGGAGACAAGGAACACATCTTCAGTGGGACAAGCAAAATTTGGAAGCTGGCTTCAGGACAAATTTGCCACCTGTTGACCCACCCAGATTCCCTCCCACCCAGGAGACCACCCCACCACCCCCACCCCAGCAGAAGTCCAGCTGCAATAAGGGGCCAGTGCCAGCCAGGAGGCCTGCCTCTGTGATGCAACTTCAACAGGAGGCACCAGCTGTTTCCCTTCTCGGAGAAAGTCCCAGGTGGGCGGCCTCTAGGAGCAGGACACCTGTGGTGAACAGGTGGGGAGCAGCCATCCATTGTTCCCAGGACAAGAGGGATAAAAACAGCCTCTGGAGACTGTGTGAGCAGCCCCGAGGGAATCAGACACCAGGCTGGGGCGCCTGAGGAATGTCCATAAACTTCACCTTGTCCAGCACCTGCCTCCTCCTCGTGTTCCTGAAGAATGAATAGGCCTTCCTCCTGACCTCTGGGTGTGTCAAGGAGGACCTCTCCCTCTTGGTTGCCAGGATGCCATGGGGACAATCAGGCAGCTGTGTATGGGGTGTGGGGAGTGGGGAGGGAGATACCTCGGGCAAATGAATACAGGTATGTGGGAGGACTATAGAATTTATGGCCCCCAAACCTCCTAATCCCTAGAACTATGTTACCTTACGTGACAAATAAGGAATCAAGGTTGCTGGTGGAACTGATCGCTAATCAGGAAACCTTAAAATAGGGAGATTATCCTATTTTAGGATTGTCTGGGTGGACCCACTGTAATCCTGTGGGGCCTTAAAAGATGATGAGAGAGACAGAAAAGGAGTGCTGACACACTGGAAAAGACCCTGATGCTGGGAAAGACTGAGGGCTAGAGAAGGGGCAACAGAGGATGAGATGGTTGGATGGCTGGATAGCACCACCGACTCAATGGACGTGATTTCGAGCAAACCCCGGGAGATAGAGAAAGACAAGGAAGCCTGGTGTGCTGCAGTTCTTGGGGTCGCAAAGAGTCAGACACAGCTTAGCGACTGACAGCAAAGGCCCATGTCAGCCTTCTGCCCTACAGAACTCTGTGTGTGTTAGTCACTCAGTTGTGTCCAACTCTTTGTGACCCCATGGACTGGAGCCCACCAGGCTCCTCTGTCCATGAAGTTCTCCAGGCAAGAATACTGGAGTGGGTTGCCATTCTCTTTGCCAGGGATCTTCCCGACTCGGGGATTGAACCTGGGTGTCCTGCATTGCAGGCAGATTCTTTACTGATTGAGCCACCAGAGAAGAACTCTAAAATAATGCATTTTAGTTGCTTAAACCACTAAATTTGGGAACGGTTACACCAGCCCTAGGAATCTAGTACACTGAGCAAGGCAGCATACCACAGTGGATCACACTTGATTCACATCTCAGCCCCAGTGGGGCAGGTGGAACGGCCTCCATTTTACAGACAAGGCTCAGTGAGGTTGAGAAATGTGCTATTTTTACAGATAAAGAGGAAAAGCTGGCATCAAACTGTTTCTGCCTCACTCCAAGCCTGTATTCTTTCTAATGCACCTGATCTCAAATTGATGCCCAGGTGCGGCAGGCAGCTCCCATAATGGCTCCAATGGCCCCACTTGCTGGTGTTCATGCTCTGATCAAATCCCCTTCCCAGGAGTGTGGCTTGCTTCTAAGAATATCATTCTTGTTCAGTCACTCAGTCATGTCCAACTCTTTGTGACCCCATAGACTGTAGCACACCAGGCTCTTCTGTCCTTCCCTAACTCCCAGAGTTTGCTCAAATTCCTATCCATTGAGTTGGTGATGCTATCTAACCATGTCATCCAGCAAAAAGGATGGAATGTCACTCTTGAGGTTAGGTTATAAAAGACTGAACTCACTCACTCTCCACCTTTCTTCTCATTCTCTGTCCCTTCTTTGCTCTTGTTGATGATGCCACCTGCCAAGTTGTAAGCTGAGCTACAGACAGACTCATACGGCAAGGAACTGAGGTCGATCTCAGACCCACAGGCAGCAGGGACCTGAATCCTACCAGGGAATGCACCTGGAGACAGCTCTTGCCTTATGGAAACTTGAGCTGATACAGCTTCAGCTGGCACCTTCATTGCAGCCTGTGAGTGACCTTGAGCCAGTGTCCCCCAGCTAAGCCACACCTGCTCCTGACCCTTAGAAACTGTGAGATACTGACTATTGTTTTTCCCAGAACCACTAAGTTTGGAGAAACTTTGTTACACAGCAGTAGATAACTAATACACCAAGGGAATAATGATTTACAGGAACACAGCACTTTCCTTCCAAAATATACTTAAAAGTTTGATGAAAACTGATAAAAGACATCTAATTGGTGTGTGTATGTGTGCTCACTCAGTCGTGTCTGACTCTTTGCAGCCCCGTGGACTGTAGCTTGCCAGGCTCCACTCTCCTTGGAATTTTCCAGGCAAGAATACTGGAGCAGGTTGCCATTTCCTACTCCAACTGGTAGCTAACAGAAATTTATTATTATTATTTAACACCTAAAACATTTTGTGTTGAAGTAAGCCAGTTAACAATGTTGTGAGCAATTCAGGTGAACAGTGAAGGGACTCAGCCATACGTATACATGTTTCCATTCTTCCCCAACCACCCTTCCCATCCAGACTGGCGCATAACATTGAGCAGAGTTCCATGTGCTGTACAATAGGTTTTTGTTGGTTATCCATCTTAAATAGAGCAGTGTGTACATGACCTTCCCAAAGTCCTCAACTATCGCTTTCCCCAGGCAACCATGAGTTTGTTTTCTAAGTCTGTGGGTCTCTTTCTGTTTTGTAGGTAAGTCCATTTGTATCATTTAATAGAAATTAATAATAGCTCATCTTAAATAGTGCTTACTAAGTGCCAGGCACTTTTCTACGTTCTTTATAGTAAAATTCATTCAGTCCTCACAGCATAACCACAAGCAAGTATTCTTAGTATCACATTTTACAGATAAAGAAACCAAGGCATGGAAAAGTTAGTTTGTACTGTATATATTAAAGCAAATGTAAGTGCATTGCCATTCAGATCATCATTACTGTGAAAATGTTAAAACGGACATTGTGAAAGAATTCGATAACAAGCATGGGTATATTTGCCATCTGGATTGTGCTATTTACCTTTTTTCTATACTTTCTCTATCACATATCTATCTCTTATGCCTGTACCAATCCATCAATCCATCTGATTTTTTTGAAATTAATTCATTTATTTGCCTGTGCTGGGTCTTAGTTGTGGCCTGTGGGGGTCTAATTCCCCTGACCAGTGCTCAAACTTGGGCCCCCTGCACTGGGAGCGCAGAGTCTTAGCCACAAGACCATCAGGGAAGTCTCGATATTTTAAGCACTCAAATGTGAGTGTATAATTGAGAAGACAGAGCTGCATGAATCTGTTTAAGAGAAACTGCAGTATTGCACAGCAAGTCTGTGCCTGCCAGGCTGGCTCCAGCTCTGCCCCTTGTCCTGGGGGCACCCATCCTTCTCTGGGGCCCGCCTTGTTCCTGGCAGGGCAGAGTCTGAGACATGGCATCACACGGAGCCTGGGGTTTACAGCCACAAGTGAGCTGGTGTCCCTGTGGGAAAATGTTGCCCAGGACAGAGGCTACCAACCCTCACAGCACAAGGCTGGGGACACAAACAGCCCAGGCTTGAAACACAGGGACATTCGAGGGAGCCTGGGACAGGTCGCAGAGCTCCAGGTTGATATCTCAGCACCTGACCCGAGAAAACCTGTACACCATGCTGCATGCCCTGTGTTTAATGTTAAAGAGGCATCTTCCTCCCTCCGGAAAGACTAGCCAACATCTGTCAGTCACCTCTGTCATGCCAGGCACTGTGATGGGCACTGGCCTTTCATCGAAAGAATAAGAGTGACCTGGCTGCTGCCCTCATGGAGCTGACAACAGAGGGAACAGGTTTTAATCTTCCTCAAGTTTTCAAATTTATTATTTAAAAAATTTTTATTGGAGTATAGTTTACAATGTTGTATTCATTTCAGGTGTACAGCAAAGTGAATCAACTGTACATACACATATATGCACTCTTTTTTAGAATCTTTGCCCATGTAGGTCATTACAGAGTGTTGGGTAGAGTTCCCTGCACTCTACAGTAGGTCTTTGTTAATTATCTGTTTTATAGTTATGTTTTCTATATAGTCATGTATCTAAGTCGCTCCTAATCTCCCAATTTATCCAAATAACATTTGGGATAAACGTCACCAAGGCACAACCCAGCAGGTCTGAACTCCACCTTTCAAAAAGGAGAAAATGTTTTTCATTCTTTTCTTGATTTCTGCTCCCAACTCTTGCCCCATGAACCACCTGCAAATGATGGCCGGGAATGCAGTTAGCAATGAAGGGTCCCAAGGCTATGCAGGCACAGAGGAGATCATTTCCCCTGCCCCAGCCGGGTATATGCAGCCGCTGGAGCGCATCCTCTGAATTGCGGCTTCTGATTATAGGTCTGATTCTGAGGGAAATGGGCCTCTCCTTAGAGGATTTGTGGCAACTAAGACCCTGTCCATGAGCCTGTCTGCCTGCCTTCAAATGTTCACGCAGCCTCTTACCAACTGTGGGACCTCAGACATGTATGTTACCTCTCGGGGCCTTGGTCTGCTCATCTGTAAAATGGGGTGGCAATAACCCTTCCTGGGTTGTCACGAGGATGAAATGGTAAGGGACCCATAGGCCCTGGGACACAGTCTCCCCCAGGTGGCTGTTAGGGTCTATCAGTTACAGCTCTTGTAATTTTTCTTCTTATCCTTGTTGTCCAACAAAGACACTCACTGTTGTCCAAGTGAGCCCTTGTAACCAGCCAGGAGATTCCTGCCTCAGGGGCTATGGGGGTCATCTCCAGGCTGAGGCCAAAGAGCTGGAGCAAGGTGAAAACAAGATGCTGTTCTCTGGGCTCCTCAGGAAGGGCTATGATGAGAGGAGGTGGGATGTGGGTCGACTGGGAAGACCAGGGCCTGGGAGGTGGGGGGATGAGCTCACATAAAGGAGAATTATGAGCAGCAAAGCCTTTAAATCCCAGCATAAAATAATCACAGCTGAGTTCACCATGTACTCACCCATGCACTAGAGTTCAGAGTGGGGAGTGGTTCTAGCTGAGAAGGGAGCAGATGGAGGCAGAGAAATAGTTTGGAATTCTATTTGGAAGGAAAGTAGATCACGCTGTGATGAGGGCTTCCCGGGTGGCCTCAGTGGTACAGAATCCACCTGCCAGTGCAGGATACATGGCTTTGATCCCTGGGTCAGGAATATCCCTTGAAGGAGGAAATGGCAGCCCACTCCAGCATTCTTGCCTGAGAAATCCCACAGACAGAGAAGCTACAGTCCATGGGATCACAGAGTCAGACAAGACTGAGCACGCACACACACACATACTATGATACACACATCCATTCATCAAATTCTTATCCGATGTCCTTCTCTGGGTGGGATCTCAAGCTTGTCATGGGCAATAAGGAAACCCACGGGATGCAGTCCCTCCCTGCTCAAGGAGTTTATGTTCTACCAGAAAAAGACTTGTGGGCAGATCAATTCCCTGGAGAGTAATGGGCGCTCTCCTAGGGTACAAAAGCTCAGAAAAGGACCCCAAAAAAGGGATGCCCTGGCCTTCTGGGGCTCTCCAGTGTGCCTCATATGCATGCCTGGGGCGACAGAACAGCCATTTTCTTTAACCAGAATTTGAGAAACATACAGGCAAGAGGAGAGGGGTGTCAGGGCCGAGTAGAAAGGGCCATGCCCTGGTGGTCAGAGCAGGTGAGTTCAAGTCCAACACCACCTCTGATCGGCTGGGTGACCCTGAGCACAGGAGCTGCAGCCTTTGCTGGCCTCAGCTTCTCACCCAGAAATGAGAGCATCTGGACAATGCAGCCCTTCCAGCCCCGACTAAGAGGATTCAAGAAAAGATGGTGATGTTACAAGCAGGATGCTCAGCCAAACAGGCCCTGAACTCTGCGGCTCAGCTAGACTGCATTCCTTACGGAGACAGTGGTGGTGGGGGTGAGGGGCAGCCCCTCCCTCAGCTCTCTGCCTTTGTCCCAGAGGTGTCCTCCGCCCCGCACAAGCTCATCCCCAACATCTCCTTGTAGCTCTTCTTGAGAAGTGGTGGCCCCGTAATTACACAGCACGTGGGGCTGCCAGGTTACTTAGCACAGTCAGGAGTGGGCAGAAATGACCTGCGCATGATTGCCACCTTGGGCTCAGCTGAGGGTGAACAGTTGGGCTGCAGACTGTGGGCCCCGTTATGCATGTCAGCCACGAGGGACGGTCATTATCAGGATGAGCCTGCCACCTAATAAATGTGCTTGTCACAGACAACTCATTTGCTGTTCTAATATTATCCTAGTTTGGGAAATAAAATGGACGCGGAAGACAGAACATGGAAAAACAAAAAAGATAAACGCATTATATGCCCAAAAGTTATAGATTAAACTAGCCAACATCTGTCAGTCACCTCTGTCATGCCAGGCACTGTGATGGGCACTGGCCTTTCATCGAAAGAATAAGAGTGACCTGGCTGCTGCCCTCATGGAGCTGACAACAGAGGGAACAGGTTTTAATCTTCCTCAAGTTTTCAAATTTATTATTTAAAAAATTTTTATTGGAGTATAGTTTACAATGTTGTATTCATTTCAGGTGTACAGCAAAGTGAATCAACTGTACATACACATATATGCACTCTTTTTTAGAATCTTTGCCCGTGTAGGTCATTACAGAGTGTTGGGTAGAGTTCCCTGCACTCTACAGTAGGTCTTTGTTAATTATCTGTTTTATAGTTATGTTTTCTATATAGTCATGTATCTAAGTCGCTCCTAATCTCCCAATTTATCCAAATAACATTTGGGATAAACGTCACCAAGGCACAACCCAGCAGGTCTGAACTCCACCTTTCAAAAAGGAGAAAATGTTTTTCATTCTTTTCTTGATTTCTGCTCCCAACTCTTGCCCCATGAACCACCTGCAAATGATGGCCGGGAATGCAGTTAGCAATGAAGGGTCCCAAGGCTATGCAGGCACAGAGGAGATCATTTCCCCTGCCCCAGCCGGGTATATGCAGCCGCTGGAGCGCATCCTCTGAATTGCGGCTTCTGATTATAGGTCTGATTCTGAGGGAAATGGGCCTCTCCTTAGAGGATTTGTGGCAACTAAGACCCTGTCCATGAGCCTGTCTGCCTGCCTTCAAATGTTCACGCAGCCTCTTACCAACTGTGGGACCTCAGACATGTATGTTACCTCTCGGGGCCTTGGTCTGCTCATCTGTAAAATGGGGTGGCAATAACCCTTCCTGGGTTGTCACGAGGATGAAATGGTAAGGGACCCATAGGCCCTGGGACACAGTCTCCCCCAGGTGGCTGTTAGGGTCTATCAGTTACAGCTCTTGTAATTTTTCTTCTTATCCTTGTTGTCCAACAAAGACACTCACTGTTGTCCAAGTGAGCCCTTGTAACCAGCCAGGAGATTCCTGCCTCAGGGGCTATGGGGGTCATCTCCAGGCTGAGGCCAAAGAGCTGGAGCAAGGTGAAAACAAGATGCTGTTCTCTGGGCTCCTCAGGAAGGGCTATGATGAGAGGAGGTGGGATGTGGGTCGACTGGGAAGACCAGGGCCTGGGAGGTGGGGGGATGAGCTCACATAAAGGAGAATTATGAGCAGCAAAGCCTTTAAATCCCAGCATAAAATAATCACAGCTGAGTTCACCATGTACTCACCCATGCACTAGAGTTCAGAGTGGGGAGTGGTTCTACTGAGAAGGGAGCAGATGGAGGCAGAGAAATAGTTTGGAATTCTATTTGGAAGGAAAGTAGATCACGCTGTGATGAGGGCTTCCCGGGTGGCCTCAGTGGTACAGAATCCACCTGCCAGTGCAGGATACATGGCTTTGATCCCTGGGTCAGGAATATCCCTTGAAGGAGGAAATGGCAGCCCACTCCAGCATTCTTGCCTGAGAAATCCCACAGACAGAGAAGCTACAGTCCATGGGATCACAGAGTCAGACAAGACTGAGCACGCACACACACACATACTATGATACACACATCCATTCATCAAATTCTTATCCGATGTCCTTCTCTGGGTGGGATCTCAAGCTTGTCATGGGCAATAAGGAAACCCACGGGATGCAGTCCCTCCCTGCTCAAGGAGTTTATGTTCTACCAGAAAAAGACTTGTGGGCAGATCAATTCCCTGGAGAGTAATGGGCGCTCTCCTAGGGTACAAAAGCTCAGAAAAGGACCCCAAAAAAGGGATGCCCTGGCCTTCTGGGGCTCTCCAGTGTGCCTCATATGCATGCCTGGGGCGACAGAACAGCCATTTTCTTTAACCAGAATTTGAGAAACATACAGGCAAGAGGAGAGGGGTGTCAGGGCCGAGTAGAAAGGGCCATGCCCTGGTGGTCAGAGCAGGTGAGTTCAAGTCCAACACCACCTCTGATCGGCTGGGTGACCCTGAGCACAGGAGCTGCAGCCTTTGCTGGCCTCAGCTTCTCACCCAGAAATGAGAGCATCTGGACAATGCAGCCCTTCCAGCCCCGACTAAGAGGATTCAAGAAAAGATGGTGATGTTACAAGCAGGATGCTCAGCCAAACAGGCCCTGAACTCTGCGGCTCAGCTAGACTGCATTCCTTACGGAGACAGTGGTGGTGGGGGTGAGGGGCAGCCCCTCCCTCAGCTCTCTGCCTTTGTCCCAGAGGTGTCCTCCGCCCCGCACAAGCTCATCCCCAACATCTCCTTGTAGCTCTTCTTGAGAAGTGGTGGCCCCGTAATTACGGTTTATGACACACAGCACGTGGGGCTGCCAGGTTACTTAGCACAGTCAGGAGTGGGCAGAAATGACCTGCGCATGATTGCCACCTTGGGCTCAGCTGAGGGTGAACAGTTGGGCTGCAGACTGTGGGCCCCGTTATGCATGTCAGCCACGAGGGACGGTCATTATCAGGATGAGCCTGCCACCTAATAAATGTGCTTGTCACAGACAACTCATTTGCTGTTCTAATATTATCCTAGTTTGGGAAATAAAATGGACGCGGAAGACAGAACATGGAAAAACAAAAAAGATAAACGCATTATATGCCCAAAAGTTATAGATTAGGAAAGAGATATAGATATTTTTCTAATGACACAGATTCTATTAACTCTGAATCAGTATTTTTTTCCTACCTAAAATGTTAGATGGGTTATGTAAATGATAAGTGATTCCTATTGTTCCATTTCAGCACTTTCTACAATTATTCATAGGACTTGAATAGATCTTTGTGAGCTAGCTTAGAAAATCACCTTGGTTTTAATAACACGGTCGCTGTAAGAAAATAAATTTGATTCCCAGTCACCCACCTATCAAGGAATCTTTGGAATAGAACTAGCTCCCATAAAACTTTCTTGAATATTACAATCAAGAGAATTCAGTGTACAATTGTGACTAGTAGTAGCATTGGGTAAATAAGGACAGAATAACTTTTCCTCCCCCAGGTAGCCATTCTGTTAAAGAAAGTCCACACCTGGGAGAGGAGAAATAATGCTCAAGTCAACGCAGAGGCAAAGTCTAATTAAAAACCTTCCAGGGAAGACGCTGTTAGTTTCATAGGAACATGAGACTATCAGATAATTAAACTGGGGTCCTTCTACAGGGGGTACGGCAATTTTAAAGATTCACAGATGCATAAAAGAGAACTTGGATCTGGTTCGCACTGCAGAATGGTAAAACAGTGCCTGAGATAGTCATCCACACAACCTTCAGGTGGCCAGCAGCTGTACCCAGGCTGCTCACCTCTGCCCAGGAGCAAGGAGCCTTCTCTGTCGACCCAGGGTACCAAGCTATGATGGAAAGCAGGGGGCCCTCAAGCTAAAATAAGCATAGTAAACACCTGGCTGGTTGTTAGACCTACAGATGCCTAACTCGAGACGCACTGAACTAACCAAGTGGTTTTTAGTCCTGGAGGCTAGGTGCAGTAGAAACATCTGGAGAGGTGGGTTTTTTTGTTTTTGTTTTTTTTTTAACCCTAATGTTAGGGTCCCAAACTCAGAGATTCTCAGTTGGTCTGAAGTGGGGCCCATAGTCACTCTTTAAAAGATGATCAAAACATACAGTCAGAGTTGGACACCACTGATTTTTCAATCCAAACTCCCTCTCAGTGTAAGTTTCCTAAGACGCCTTCATAGGTATATGTAGCCGAGTTCCCAGACATCCTCCCTGTTTCTTGCCACTGAGACCAGATTAAGTACTCTGTAAATGTTGGCTGCTATTGTTATCGTCATTATTTGGTCATAGCTGCAAGTTCAACCCACCCGGCCCCATATCCCAGGTGCCATGACCCTGTGGTTTGGATGGAACATGGGAGCTAGGCTAAGCCAATCAGAGTATTGTTCCATTCTTCTACTTGCACTGCCCCCTCACCCCACCCCGCTGACCCTGCCACTCCCAGTGACTGGTTCAGCAATGAGCATCTGGCCCAATCAAGCCAAAAAGATTTATATTGACACTGTTGGCCAAGAGAATCTCTCTTTCCTCCCTTGTATCCGGGAAGATGTCAGCCCTACAGCAACCAGGGACACCATGATGAAAGAGAGATAAAGGCAAAACAGAAAGTAGGAAAGCTAAGAGATGGAGACCTTATCTAGATGATGTCATTTATGTCCTGGATCCAGCCATACCTGAAGCTGGTTATAGTCACAGATTTTACATTTCATTTTCTGTGTAAGTCAATTTGTGATTGGTTTTCTAAGACTTGAAATGACATAGATATCCTATTACATTACCTAACATCCCAGCTCACTCACTGGACCATACCCAGACTGGTATCAGCCTGGAAGGGGGCTTCTGCCCCGAGCCTCCTACTGGTGAATAAAGCATTTCTACATGATTACAAGTGTCTCAGATGCTAACGACCTGCCAAGCTACACTTCTTCTCCATTGCTGTGCTCAGCTCACATGTCAGGACACCTCTGGGTCATCTTGAATTGTGATGATCAATTGTTCCAATCTGCCTAGCACTAAGGGAGGGTCCCAGGATACAGGACTTGAAGTGCTAAAACTGGGAAAGTCCCAGACAAATCAAGGAGGGTTGGCCACCTACTTTGTATTGGATAGAAACTGCTGGGGCCACTGGATTTGGGGCTCTAACAGCTGCCAACACAGCTGGGGCTGCCCCCACAGGGCTGACCCATCCCAGAGGGAAGAGAAATTCTACCAGACCTTTCATCCTGCCAGCCTGCACCCCCAACACCCACCAAAGCCTGACACAGCCATCTCTAAGACAGCAAGCCCAATACAAATAGCACACAAATGCATCCTTCCCACTGAGGGGAAGCTCACTTCCTCACAAGGCAATCTATTTTTGGTTGGAAAATGTAAGGTGTTAAAAATAACAAGATCATGTATATAGATATTTTAGCACATCTGTAACTCTATTTCTGTTTTGTAGATAAGTTCATATGTACCCTTTTAAAATATCTCACATATAAGAGATATCACATAGAGTTAAAGATATAGAAAGCAACTTGTTACTGAGGAGTAAGCGGGCGGAGAGAAAAATTGGAAGACTGGGATTGACAAACACACAATACTATATCTCAAGTAGATAACTAGTAAGGACTTATTATATAGCACAGGTAATGCTATTCAATACTCCGTAATGGCCTATATGGGACAAAAATATAAAAACAAGAGGATATATGTGTATGTATAACTGGTTCACTTTGCTATATACTAACAGCAAAGTATTTGAAAATTGTTTGAAACTAACAAACAGCATTGTAAATCAACTATACTCCAATAATAAAAAAATTTTTGAAGATTTTAGTACAGTATCTGGTATGCTGTGAATCTTAAATAATGACGGCAGCTGATACTCCTGCTCAAAACAAAAATTGATTATCTGTTTTTCCAGTTAGCAATCATTTTATGGTGCTTCCTATATGCCAGGTCTTATTCTAAATACTTGCATGATATTGACTTATTTAATCCTCACAGTAACTTCAGGAGGTAGGTACTGGCATTGTCCTAATTTTACAGGAGAGGAAACCCCGAGACTTAGCTCATGAAGACTGAATCTGTCAGCCATTATTCTGGAGTCAGCCTCCTCTTCAGGCCTGACTATTGTATAGTCATTCAGCAAACATTTAATTGAGCACTCGCTCCATGCTCTGTGTTAGACACTGGGAATATTTCACTGAATCAAAAAGTCCCTGGAGCTTACAGTCTAATGGAAAAGACAACAATAAAGTAGGAAATCAATTGCAAAAGCTGCTGTCCGCTGGTTCCATGGGTAGAATTTTGCTTCATCGGAGAAGCCTCAGCTCTGCTTATATTCTCTTCAACTGACTGAATCAGACCCACCCAGACTATTTAGGATCATCTCTTTTACTTAAGGGGCCTTGCTGGTGGCTCATACAGTAAAGAATCTGCCTGTAATGCAGGAGAATAGGTTCAATCC
>SJYC01124708.1:0-36683 GCA_006408675.1 Madoqua kirkii | reverse complement strand
TCATTACTCTGCCTACCACACAGGGTTCCTAGCATAGCGGTTAAGAGCAAATACATACCTTGGTTCAATTCTTGGCTCAACTACTTGCTAATGGGTCCAGGTACATAACTTCTCTGAGTCTTAGCCTCATCTGAAAAACAGGAGTAATAGAGTTCTCCTTCTAAGGCTGTTGTAGCAATTGAATAACACAGTGCTTGTAGAGCACTTGAAACATAGGTTTCAGTAGATGGTGTAACTGTCATCGTCCCCTCTGCCTATTATGGTAACAGTAACAGAAATTCCACCTTTTGAGATTTATTTTTCTGCCTCTTTCCCCAAAGGCATTTCTCAGGCCCTTGTCAGCTGACAGGGGGACAAGGTGGTGGTTCCATTGTCAGGCTCTTCAGTGGGATACAGAGAACCTGGGAAGATTCAGAGACACTCACCACCTAGAGGGAAAAGGCTTGGAGGGGAGGGTGGCAAGGAGAAATACGCATCCTTTGCCAGCTTCTGGCTTTTGCCTGTGGTTCAGCTTTGAGAGTTTCTCCAGCCTCTCCCCAGATTAGCCAGGCTGAGCCTGACTAAAAGGAACACTTTGAAGATGATATTCTCAGATAAACGAGACCTGCCCAGTTGGGTGTGCAGCAGAGCAGGGCGGACCCAGAGTCGGATCCTGGCATGGAAAAGTACTGAGGCCCTTTGCCTCTGGGTAGGAGCTAAAGCAGCTGTCTGAAATGATCACCCCCAGCCCAGGCCTCTCCAAAGTTAGTCTTGCAGAAAACCAGACCCCTGGTCTTATCTGAGGACTATGTGACTGTTTCCCATCACTTCTTTGGAGCCTGGAAGGTTCCCAAATTCATTGTCTAAACTTTGCAATGGATACACACAGCTTTCAAATGGGAGCCTGTTGTACAGGTCCCTTCTCTACATATGTTCTCCCCATTTGCTAAAATAATATTATTTGGAGCTTTCATTCATCCAGTAAATATTTATTAAGCACCTCCAGGGAGTCAAGCAAAGACTGTTGGGAGCACAGCAGTCCCTGTCCTCAGAAGAGGAGACTGACTTGTAAAGAATTACATCACTATGCAGAGTGTGACAATGGTATCTTCTTCCTGAGTAACAGACTGGAGACGCAAGGAACTTGTCTTAGGGCCCAGAGCATGATGGAGGATTTTTCTATAGTAGGGAGAGAAGAGGCTCTGGAAGGGACGAATTTGGTCAAGCTCCCGATACTCCTCATTTGCTTAAAGTGTGACTTTGGGCAAATGACCTCATCCCCTTAAGCTTCAGCTTTCTGTTCTCTAAAGTGAGCATAATAACCATCGGCAGGGTTAAGGATTAAATAAGATGGTGCAAGGGAAGCGGGTGATAACTGGGTTCTTGGTCCACAGTAAGTAAATGAAGAATACCACTTATTGATATACTTAGGGAGACTCATTACTGTTTCCTTAAATGCTTTTCCCTCCTCAAAATCACAAGAGAGCCCCAAACTGACCTCTTTGTAGACGCTATTGTGTATAAGAGACAGACTATGCAGAGTGTGACAATGGTATCTTCTTCCTGAGTAACAGACTGGAGACGCAAGGAAACTTGTCTTAGGGCCCAGAGCATGATGGAGGATTTTTCTATAGTAGGGAGAGAAGAGGCTCTGGAAGGGACGAATTTGGTCAAGCTCCCGATACTCCTCATTTGCTTAAAGTGTGACTTTGGGCAAATGACCTCATCCCCTTAAGCTTCAGCTTTCTGTTCTCTAAAGTGAGCATAATAACCATCTGCAGGGTTAAGGATTAAATAAGATGGTGCAAGGGAAGCGGGTGATAACTGGGTTCTTGGTCCACAGTAAGTAAATGAAGAATACCACTTATTGATATACTTAGGGAGACTCATTACTGTTTCCTTAAATGCTTTTCCCTCCTCAAAATCACAAGAGAGCCCCAAACTGACCTCTTTGTAGACGCTAAGGTCCTATCGAACTATTATCATGCATGTTAAGACCTGGAGAAGGGAACCGCAACCTACCCCAGCATTCTTGCCTGGAGAAGTTCATGGACAGAGGAGCCTGGTGGGCTACAGTCCCTGGGGTCACAAAGAGTCGGCCAGACTAAAGGACTAACACACACATATGCATGTGAAGAAGCAGCAATGGGGAAAAAATACCCACGTGAAACCACTCTGTAGGTATACACACACGAGAATCATGTGTACCTATGAAGCTGGCAGTTTGAAAGTGAACCTGATTGCAATTTCCACCAGGGTATCTGTTTTCCATCCTGGACAGGGCAGATTCCCAGTAGGAGGCGCCTTCTGTCCTCAGCTAGATTCTCTGACACCTGGCCTATCAGCTTTTTTCAGTATTTGAACTTCAAAGGGCTGGACACTCGGAGAAACAGACACTGACTTGACCTCTCTTGGAAAGCAAAACAGTCTAAGATTGAAGGAGGAGGACAACTACCTGTGTTTAGAATCAGCTGGGTCCCAGAAGCGCAGGTCTAGGGCAAACATCCAGGTAGGAGGCAGAGGTGCCCTCCGAGCTGTGGTTCACCCTGCCCAGAACAAGGCCTCGGGCAGCAGCTCTGAAGATCTAAGCAGAGGCGGTCCACCCGCCCGCCACCTGGTCGGCAGGACACCAACCAGAGCTTCCATGCGCAAGTTCTCAGCAAAGCTGGACACAAGACGCCAACTGGGAAGGCACGAGCCAGGGTGCCCCCATCGCGGGCACGGGCGCAGGCTCCTGGAGCGGGCTCCACCCCGACCAAGGCTCGAGTATGCGACCCGGAGGGCGCTCCGGGGACCCGCGGTGGGGGGCGGGGGCAGGTCGAGGGCCTGAGATGACTCGCTTTTCAAAAACTCCTTTCCTACCTCCGCCCACCAGCCACCTTGCAGAGACCAGCCCTGGGAGGTGCGGGCGGGGCCCAGCGCCCAGACCCTGCCTGAGGGTGAAGAAGGAAGGGCAGCCTCCCCAGGAGGGGGCGGAGGAGGAGGGGAGGCGGGGAGGCCCGAGCACCAGCTGGCCAGGTGAGCGCCCCACCTGGAAAGGCGCGGCGGGCGGGCCGGCGGAGCTGAACCTCGGCACTTGCGCCGAGTCCGGTAGGGACTCTGGTCTTCTTAACACTTAAAACCCGGACTCCCGGCCGACACGCCTTTCCCACCCGGAGCCACACGAACGCTGCCCCGGGGGGTAGGGGCAGGCTGCTCTCTCCCCGCCATTCCGGGTTAGCCAACTTCTTGGGGTCCAACGCCCTCGGCCCGCACACCCCCAGCCGATCTGGGGAGTGGGTGTCTTCTCTTCGCTGCTGGTTTCTCGGGGTCCTGGGGCTCCAGGTTGCCCGGAGGCCCGAGGGGGAGGGTCGACTGGTGGCGGTGCCTCCCGGGGCCGGAGGCCACTCGGGGCCGGCACCGCCCTCCGCCTCTCTCGGTCCCTCCCTCCCGCACGCCGGCGCTCAGGGGCCGCGCTTCCTGCGTCCACATCCCAGTCCGAGAGCTGGCGGCGCGCTCTCCGCCACCGTGCTCCTTCGACCGAGCCTCCCCTGATCCCCCAGCCCCAGGATCGTGGCACCCTAAGGAGGCAGCCTAGAGGAGGGGGCCGGGGTCGTGGAGCCCCCAGCCCCCGGCCGCCCGACGGAGACCAAGCTGGAAGCGCCGCCGCCCCGGTGAGTCTGCGCCTTCCGCCCCGCCGCGCCCGGCGTAGGGACTGCTCCCCACCGGACCCCGGAGGGAGTCGACGGCTGTCCAGGTCTGTCTGTAGGATAGTCTGAGAGCTTCCTGCCCGGAGTCTGCGGCGGAGGAACTCCGTACTCGCAATCTCTGGACCACCCGGCTCCCGGGCATCGCGCTGGGCCAGCTGGCTTCGGCTGAGAGGAGACAGCCGGCCTCCGGGCTCCCTGTTGGGGGTGCAGTGTAGGAACAGGTGCCATCCGCCTGTCAGTTCCGAACCCGTAACCAAAGAGGCATCTTCCCCCGGTGCTTAGGGCAGAACTCACTAGGTCCCAGGAAACTCCCCTGGCGCTGCCCGAACGAGGCCCTTTCCCCCATCCCTTAATCCTTTTTGGAAATGGAGACTTTTAAGGGATTTAGGTCCGTGAGTGTGTGTGTTTTAGGTATTAGAGGCAAAGGGTGACGAATGGAGTGTGAGCAGAGTAGGTGTAACCAGGTTTCTTTATCTACAAATGAAGACCCGAACGCTGGGTCTGATTAACAAGGATAGTCACTTTCAGAAAGAAAGCTTTCCTAGCCGAAGGACGAGGGTGCAGGAAAGCTGCATGTCCCTGCGGTTTCCCCGGTCCCGCCCGGGACTTTCCAGGTAGGTAGCGGCCCCGGGCACCTGTGCTGCGCCCAGAGAAGCCTGTGTGGTCCTGGGTCGGGTCCCTCCGGTCTTTGCCGGTGGTTCAGAAGCGCAGAAACGAGGCGTGGCCAGAGCGCGGTGGGCGGGACCAGAGCCAGCCTGCTGGGTCGCAGGAGAGGGATTGGCGTCTGCGATTGCTGGCTTCTGGCTTTCGTTTTGATGGGATCACTTGAGAATGGTTTCCTAGTCGGCTCTGGGACCTGTGAAAGGCCTTCTCACTTTGCAGACGTCACACGGGGATCTTGACCTAGGTTGATGGGGCCAAATGCAATTGGCAGGGAGCCCCTTTCCCTCAAAATGTGTCTCTCCCCAACTTGCCAGAAGTACCGCCCAGACCGGGAGAAAACTCGGAAGACAGGAGGGGAGGGGGGGCTGACTGTGATCTGTTCCTCTAGGTGTCCTGAACTGACGGTGTTTCAATGATTAGGGCCTCTTGAGCATGACAAAGGCCCAGGCCTGCCCCGTGGGTACAAGGCCAAGGGGCCTCAGGGAGCTCCCAGTCTAGTGAATAGTAATGGCAAGTGTATTAAAGAGGTGGCAATATAGTCAGACCCCACCATTTCCCGGCTGTGTGACCCACAGTGGGCTGTCACAGCCTCTGTGAGCCTCAGTTTCTACACCTGTATAATGGGAATGATAACCTAGGGTGTGGGACATTCATGCCTAGCACATGGCAAGTCCTCTGTAGGAAGCTGTGATGCTGTGTTAGGGAGGAAGAGAGGAAAGAAAGAAACTCAGGGTGAGGCATACCAGGAGATCCTGCTAAGAAAAGAATGTTGGGATATTAAATAGTGAAGTAGAGTCTTCTGGAGTGATGGAGTAGGAAGGGTGTCTGGGGAGATGGAGCAGCACAGGCAAAGGCATGGAGGTATGAAGGTGCATGGGATGTACTAGGAGGTGCTCAGATCATGGCAAGTTTATGGGAAGATGAGGGGGAAGTAAAGGGAGTGGAGGATCTGGGATGAACTGGACTGGAGAGGCAGGGCCAGGTCATCACAGGTGGGACTTGTATTCAGTAGACATCTTGGAACCACAGAGGTCGACTGCATGCCTGTGTGGGCCAAGCAGTGTCCTGGGTGTTCAGCATCACTGGACAAATTCCGTTCAAGTTCTTTAAGCAGAAGAGTGATTCAGTCCTGTTGATGCGTTCGGAAGATAAACCTAGCTGTGTAGAAGTTAGGTGGGAGTTTGAAGAAGGTTGATAGGAGAGAGGAAGGAGGCTGGCCTTCGGGTTGGTGGGGGCAGAGGGAATGATAAAGGAGGCTGACCTGGAGCCCCATACAGGAGGCAGAGATTAACATGTGCTCTTAACATGTGACCACTGCTCAAGGGTGAGATCTGTGGATGTAGGGTGAGGCTCAGACTACCAGCCTGTCTCCTGCCAGAGTGAGGTGGTGGGATCTTGGCAGGGTCTAAGCTGGTCCAGTTGTGGCTTTCCAGCTCTCTATCTCCTGAAGTCGTGGGGCCCAGGAGTTCCTGTGTCTGTGCGAGAAATGGCAACGCTGGAAGCAGAGCCAGCAGGCCATCTGCTGTTGGCATTTACACTGGACAGCCTGCCCCTTTGGGGGATTCCTGGGTCAGGTTCTGGTAAATGGTCTTCCCTCCTTCTGTGGGGCCGGTAGTAAAGCCCTCCGAGCCCTGGGGCTGCAGAAGATTGGAGCTCCAGGACCTTTGACTCTGGGCTTCTCATTTGAGGCACTGAGAAGACTTTTCTCCCTAAGTGCCAGGGAAGTTCCCGAACTTCAGATGCCTTCGAGGTGAAGGGTCCGCTCTGGCCACTGGCTTTTGCTTTCACTTTTGTTGTCTGCTCTGAATCTTAGAGGAGTTCTTTTTGCAGTTGACAGCTATGAGAGTGCTCTTCTTCTGATTATAAGTCTCCTTTACTTGGAAGTGGACCATGCATGGTCTTTCACCTGCCACAGGAGGACCTAGGCATGTCCTCTCATTTGAGGAGAGGGGAAGGAACTCACCCAAGGGCACACAGCAAGTCAGCAGCGGAACATGTTACCCAGGAGACTGGCCACAGTCAGGTCAAAGGCTTGTTCCAGGCCCTGGGTTAGTCCAGGGAGGAGGTTGTCTCAACATCTGTCTTGCTCCTCCCCAGTTTGGACAGGTGGGTCTGTTTAGCCTTACAATGCTTTTTCCTCCCTTCTGGATTGAGCCTTTGGTGCACTGGCCACCCTTGCTGGGAGCTCTGGCTCCATGAATAAATGGGTCACTTGTTTGGCTTTGCCTGCTCCAGGCCAGACTGCCCTACCCTTTGGAGACAACCCCAAGATACTGACCAGAGGCCATGCTCTGGGGGCGGGGGATTTGCTGAGAACTTCAGGCTGATCTCAACTCCTCCCTCCTCTCGGCCCCAAGCCCTGTGTCAGGATACTAGGCTGGGCCTCGCTTTCTACTCTGAGTTGTTTACTCAGGCTGAGCAGCTGAAAGTTCCCTTATTCTCTCTTGTCCTAGATTCATCAGGCTTAGCAACCCTTAAATCTAAGTGCTGGTTCCTTTAGCTCTTAGAATATCAGAGCCAAAAGGGACCTTACAAATGGGGAAATTGAGGCCCAAGGAAGGGAAGGGACAGAGCTAGGGCTAGAATTCAAGTTTCCTGATTTTGTCTTGAATGATTTTAAGGATGGTTCTTGAAGGATAAAGAAATCAGAGCACATACCCCCTCCAAGAACCCCTCTCTCTGTATACTCCACACTGCCAGGAATTTAGGGGGAGACCCACAGTCACATGTCCAGAAGGAGTAAATGCTGAGGCCGCCCAAAACAAGGAATATGTGTCTTGACATTTTCAGGACCTATCTCTTCAAACTGACATTCACACCAGGGACTAAGCTAGTGATTAAACTTACTTGCTGCTCCCTGAACCATACTTTATCATGTGCCCCTGGAGAGACAGGCTCTTAAAGTTATTTTTGCCCCCAGATTACAAAGGAAGTACATGCTTATTGTAGAAAACTTGGAAGGAATATATCACGAGGTGCTGACACCCACTGTCCATACGGTGGTGTCTTATTCAGATTTTTTTTTTTTTCTGAAGCTTGCTTGCTCTGGCATTTCATACTCTGGTTTTTCAACTCATAATTATGATGTGTACTTTTCTTGTGACAACTTTTTCACACTGGTTCTAACCTGCCAGTCTCGTGTGCTCCTACTATCTGATGGCTGGAAGGTGCTTAGGAGACCAGAATTTTGAGCTGGCTCTGACAGAACACTCCAGTAGCCTGAATCTTATGCACACACGCATGCTCAGTTGCTGAGTTGTGGCCAACTCTTTGCTACACTATGGATTTTAGCCTGCCAGATTCTTCTGTCCACGGGATTCTCTAGGCAAGAATACCAGCGTAGGTTGCTATGCCTTCCTCTAGGGGATCTTCCTGACCCAGGAACTGAACCCATGTCTCCTGCGTCGCCTGCATTGCAGGCGTGTTCTTTACCTCTGAGCCCAAATTTTGTAACCCTATGCAAATTACTCACCCCTGTAGGACTTCCAGGGGCCATTTCTCTGCATCACCATGGGTGCTGGGGAAAGGGTCCTGTTTACCAGATCTAAAGCAAACATTGATTGTCAGCAAGCCTCTTAGAAATGGAGGACATCAGTTATCAGGGTGGGGTAGGGTAGATGTGATCCACAGATTATAGGGGGGAGGGAGAGAGCTTTGTTTCTTCCAGTCCTTTGCTGTGTTGGTTTCAACCTAGCTCCCACCCTGTTGTCATCACCCCTTCCCCAGATTTCCCCAGGACTAGGCACCAGGGTGGCAAGTGCAGGTCCCTAGAAAGGTCAGTATTTGGTTTGCTTGTCTCCAAGCCCTGCATCTTGGAGAGTAGGTATTTCAGTGGCAAAGATGTGCAGAAAATGTGTTACCACCAACTCAGGTGATAAGGTCAGGCACTCCACCTTGGGGACAGGATTTCCTGGCATCTCTCAGCCTCTGATAGGATCACAGCTTTACTGCATGCCTGCGTACATGCTCAGTTGTTCAGTCATATCTGACCTTTGTGACCCCACAGACTGTAGCCCACCAGGTTCCTCTGTCCATGGAATTTTCCAGGCAAAAATACTGGAATGGCTTGCCATTTCCTACTCCTCAGGATCTTACCAATCCAGGGATCGAACCCACATCTCCTGCATTGACACTTTACCACTTAGCCACCAGGGAAGTCTGAGAGCTTTACTGATGCCAGTACTAGAAGTGATGTCAGTACTAGAGATCATCAATACTAGAAGTGATCTCAGAAGTTCCTTAGGCTGTGCTTACAGATTACGGGCAGCGACTTATCCGTGGGTTTGAAAATCAGTGAAACGGTTTTCCACTGTCTCTTTTGAAGTGAAATAGAAGAAAGTAGACTAGTAAGCAATGCATCTCCTGCCATAAGAAGTATTCTTCAGTGAAACTTCCATCTCAGTTATTTGTAGGCAGCTAGACGGCGGGTAAGAGCCTTGGGCAGCACTGCTCTGGCTCACCAGTTTTTATACTGTGATCCTGGAAAACTTGGGATTCCTTGGACGAGTCCCAGAAGCAACTCAGGGGTTTATGGAAGGCCAGCTGGAAAGAAACCCTGCTTACAAATATTTCAGATGTCACAGTGCAAAAATCCCTTTAAAGAGATGCTGCAACTTTAAATAAAGAAAATTGGTGCTGGTCAAGCTGCCTCGATTCTTAGAAGACGAAACCGAGGCCAGAAAACAGAGTGGCCTTTGCAGGGCAGGTGGGCTCTCAGGTCACTTGACAAGGGTCTCCGAATAAGGTGCAAAAGTCAGTAAAGTCAGAGCTCCTGGCTGAAGACAGGTTGGCCCTGCAGCCTGAGTCTCCTCTGAGCCACGCTGGTATGTTCACTAGGAACTCAGGTTTGTCATAAAGCCTCTAACTGTCTGGCCAACAGTCTAGCTTAAACTGTCACAGTGCACAAAACGGGGACCTGTTCAATGCCAGTGTTTAAAACACATCACACGGTTGGTTAGATAGCATTACCAGACATGAATTTGGATAAACTCTGGGAGATGATAGTGAAGACAGGGAAGCCTGGCGTGTTGCAGTCTATGGGACTGCAGAGTCAGGCACAACTTAGTGACTAAACAACAAGGGTTCATTAAGCCTTTTGGCATTTCTTTTTTTGATGTCCCCAGAGCTTCCCTAATGGGAACATCCTATAGGCAGTGGGCCCAAGGTCACCCAGAAAATCTTGGCAGAACCAGGATGAGAATTCACTGGGTGAATGAGGTCCTTTTAAAGATTGTGATCCTTTTTAAAGGCGTGGGTCAACAGTGGCCTGCCGTGGGGTAAGGGACACTGACTGTAGCAGTCCTGGGAGGCATGGCATGCTGGCATAAGTCTTTTTGGAGGAGTTTGCCGTTACCCCACTCCAGTATTCTTGCCTGGGAAATCCCATGTACAGAGGTGTGTGGTGGCCATTGTCCATGGGCTCACAAAAGAGGACACAACTTAGCAACTAAACAACTTATGTGATGTATTGTTCTGGATGTCTCCAGAAGGTTCTACTGTTTCTTCTTTTCAAGACCTAGAACCACATGGCTCTAATGCTTGGTGGATTTTATGTCTTTGCCATTTTTTCTTTTTCACAGCTGGTCTAGAAGAGACAGAGTTTACTTACTTTACTCTTGGTCCACATTTTCCCCATGCACAGCCAGGCTTGGTTAGGGTGTGGGCATGGTTTCTTTAAACTTGGGAATGGGGGAATATGATAAAAAAACAAAACACTCACACCTCAACTCCAAATATTCAGATTCATTAGCTGCAGTGTGCTGGGTAAAGATAAGTACGGGAGTTGTCCTTGGGTAATTGTTTTCAAACACTAACAGATGCAAATTCTACTGTGGAGGGTGGGGAGGAAGTTGTCTTTGGCTGCCACAGGCTGTCATGTAAATAAATGTACTGTTAGTACTGTGTCTTGTCAAAGCTATGGTTTTTCCAGTGGTCATGTATGGATGTGAGAATTGGACCATAAAGAAAGCTGAGCACTGAAGAATTGATGCTTTAGCACTGTGGTGGTGGAGAAGACTCTTGAGAGTCCCTGGGACTGCAAGGAGATCCAACCAGTCGATTCAACAGGAAATCAGTCCTGAATATTCACTGGAAGGACTAATGCTGAAACTTAAACTCCAATACTTCGGCCACCTGATGTGAAGAACTGACTCATTTGAAAAGAACTGACTCATTTCCCTGATGCAGGAAAAGACTGAAGGTGGGAGGAGAAGGAGACAACAGAGGATGAGATGGTTGGATGGCATCACCAACTCAATAGACATGAGTTGGAGGAAATTCAAGGAGTTGGTGATGGACAGGGAGGCCTGGCGTGCTGCACTCCATGGGTCGAAAAGAGTTGGACACGACTGAGTAATGAAACTGAACTGAACTAAGTACTGTGTCTTGATCACAGAGCTGGTGGAAAACCGAAGAGGCCAGCTCTGCCCCCATAGGTAGGCCAGTCTTCCCAGGAGTCACCATTACAATAGAGCTGACCAGAGATGAGGAAACCCAAGAGCTTGAAGGAGGCCGTTTAACCCAAACTTGGAGAGTCAAGGAATGATTTTCAGCAAGGGCCAAGTCTAAGCTGAAGCCTAGATGGGGAACAGAAGGTCAGCGGCTGTGCCTGGCGGAGGCACAGCCTGTGCGAAGGCTCAGTGGCATAAAACAGTTTAATCCACAAGGGCTGGCACTAAATTCACATCTAGTGAATGGGAAGGGGCGGGGAAAACCATTTACTTGATTTCTTTCATTCAGCCAGCATTCACTGAGTTCTCTCTACAGGCCACGTGTTCAGGGTTTTGGGGTGAAGTGTTCCATAAGTGAGACTCACTCCCTGCTCTCCTGGAGCTTACACTTTATTGGGTGGGGGTGGGGGAGGGGGTCAGACAAATGAAATAAACCAATAATCACATCAGGCAGGGAACTAAAATCTTTGCCGCGTCGCTACTGTCTGGTCTTCCCTGTTGGCTCAGATGGTAAAGAAGCCATCTGCAATGCAGGAGACCTGGTTTCGATCCCTGGGTTGGGAAGATCCCCTGGAGAAGGAAATGGCTACCCACTCCTGGGTATTTTTGCCTGGAGAATCCCATGGACAGAGGAGCCTGGTGGGCTACTGTCCATAGGGTCCTAGAGAGTGAGACGAGACTGAGCTTCTAACGCTTTCACTTTCACTTTACTGTCTGCAAGATCAAGTCTGGGCTAGGCCCCTTTGCTATCAAAGCTCTGAGGCCTCCACAGTCCCAGTGCTTTGACCTTAAAAGCTTTGAGGAGTGCTGATCAGTGCTTTGTAGTATGTCCCTCACTTTGGATTTGTCTGTTATCTTTTCATGATTAGACTGGGGTTTGAGGTTTGCAGAAAGATTCCTGCAGAGGTGAAGTGTTCTCATGACATCATGTCAGGATTTCCACGGTATCAGCATGACTTTTGGGAAATGTTAACCATGATCATTTGGTCAAAGTGATGCATACAAGATTTCTCCACTATAAAGTTACTCAGGCCCCTTTTAGGAAAAGGCTTTTAAAGCATTGTAGTGAAAGATCAAATTATAAAGGAATTCTAGAAAGTGATTGATAGATTTGGCTCCTAAAATTAAAAAACTTTGATACAGCAAATGTTAAGCTGCAGCAATATTTGCAACACAACCAGACAAGAGGCTGTTTTCTGGACACAGACAGGATCTTTTCTACTCAGAAAGGCAAGACTAAGGGCTTCCCCGGTGGCTCAGTGGTAAAGCATCCACCTGAAATGCAGGAGATACAGGTTCGATCCCTGGGTCAGAAAGATCCCCAGGAGTAGCAAATGGCAACCCACTCTAGTATTCTTGCCTGGAAAATTCCATGGACATAGGAGCCTGATGGGCCACCAGCCAATAGGTCTCAAAGAGTTGGACACAACTGAGTGGCTGAGCACATCCCACGTAAGGAAAGGCTAAAGGCCCTAGTCAGGAAATGGAATAAAGAATTGCCATTGGCCCATAAGCACACAGGGAAAAAAAGAAGAGGAAAAAGAAAAAAAACATTCAACCTCATCATATTAAGAAAAGGCTGGGACTTCCCTGGTGGCCCAGTGACTAAGAATCTACCTTCCAGTGCAAGGGATGCAGGTTCAATCCCTGGTTGGGAAACTAAAATCTCATATGCCACAGGGCAACTGAGCCTGTGCACCACAACCAGAGAAGCCCACTCACTGCAGCAGAGACCCAGCACAGCCAAAATTTTTTTTGAAAAAGAAAGAAAATTCCTAACTAAAACAATGCCATCTTTCACATGTGAAATTTTTACATGTTTTTAAACAATTTTAAACTAAAAGGGAATGCTAATGTGGGGAGGCAGTGCTTTCAGGAGCTGATGAGGGAATATAAATTGGAGGATATTTTGAAAATGCTTGAAGATACATAGCAGTTTCAATACCAGGAATTTATCTAGAGGAAACATGATTGTATAAAAAGTTAGTTTCAACAGTTATTTTTTTTTTAATAATAACAATAAAATTAGAAACTGTATGTCTGGAAGTAGAGAATTGGTTAAATAAACTAGGGGTCTGTCATGTACTAGAATAGTCCTCAACCACTAAAAGTTACAGTTTAGATGAATATTGAGGATGTGCAAAAATTGTTCATTACATATCAAAAAATTTTCAAGGTCACAAAAGCATATTGCATTAAGATCTCATTTTTATAAAAGAAATAAGTCTATTTGCAAATAACTCAAAGTCCGGCACCATCATAGATAGTATCAGTAGTTAACAGAATAACATCCATTACTCAATGGATGATTTTAATTTTCTTTGTGCTAATGGTGGCTCAGAGGTTAAAGCGTTTGCCTCTGCTGCGGGAGACCCGGGTTCGATCCCTGGGTTGGGAAGATCCCCTGGAGAAGGAAATGGTAACCCACTCCAGTATTCTTGCCTAGAGAATCCCATGGACAGAGAAGCCTGGTAGGCTACGGTCCATGGGGTCGCAAAGTGTCGGACACGACTGAGCGACTTCACTTTCACTTTCAATCTATATTTATTCATTTTTATTTAATAAACAAGCAGTGTTTTATGACAAGAGAAAATATTTCACTTTTACAAGTCTTATAGGGTTTTTGCAGATCCCCTGAGGGTCACTCCTAGGTAAAGTACTTTGTGAGCCATAGAAAGTGAAAGTGAAAGTCATTCAGTCATATCTGACTCTTTGTGACCCAGTGGACACTACAGTCTATGGAATTCTCCAGGCCAGAATACTGGAGTGGGTAGCCTTTCCCTTCTCCAGGGGATCTTCCCAACCCAGGGATTGAATCTAGGTCTCACACATTGTAGGCAGGTTCTTTACCAGCTGAGCCACAAGGGAGATTTGCAAATATTAGCCGTTATTCCAGGTGACTCTTTTCCTGTTTTTAACTTTGAACGTCTGGGTTTCCTTTCCTAGGCTTCAGTTCAGTTCAGTTCAGCCACTCAGTTGTGTCCAACTCTGCATCATGCCAGGCTTCCCTGTCCATCACTAACTTTCAGAGCTTGCTCAGACTCATGTCCATCAAGTTGGTAATGCCATCCAACCATCTCCTTCTGCCTTCAGTCTTTCCAGCATCAGGGTCTTTTCCAGTGAGTCAGTTCTCAACATCAGGTGGCCAAAGTATTGAATTTTCAGCTTCAGCATTAATCCTTCCAGTGAATATTCAGGACTGATTTCCTTTAGGATTTACTGGTTTGATTTCCTTGTGGTCCAAGGGACTCTCGAGAGTCTTCTCCAACACCACAGTTCAAAAGTATCAATTCTTTGGCACTCAGCTTTCTTTATAGTCCAACTGTCACATCCATATGTGACCAAAGTCTCTCACTGTTTCCATTCTTTCCCCATCTACTTGCCATGAAGTGACAGGACCAGATGCCATGATCGTAGTTTTTTGAATGTTAAGTTTTAAGCCAGCTTTCTCACTCTCCTCTTTCACCTTCATCAATAGCCTTTTTAGTTCTTCTTCGCTTTCTGCCATAAGGGTGGTGTCATATGCATATCTGAGGTTATTAGTATTTCTCCCTAGATAGTATCAGTAGTTAACAGAATAACATCCATTACTCAATGGATGATTTTAATTTTCTTTGTGCTAATGGTGGCTCAGAGGTTAAAGCGTTTGCCTCTGCTGCGGGAGACCCGGGTTCGATCCCTGGGTTGGGAAGATCCCCTGGAGAAGGAAATGGTAACCCACTCCAGTATTCTTGCCTAGAGAATCCCATGGACAGAGAAGCCTGGTAGGCTACGGTCCATGGGGTCGCAAAGTGTCGGACACGACTGAGCGACTTCACTTTCACTTTCAATCTATATTTATTCATTTTTATTTAATAAACAAGCAGTGTTTTATGACAAGAGAAAATATTTCACTTTTACAAGTCTTATAGGGTTTTTGCAGATCCCCTGAGGGTCACTCCTAGGTAAAGTACTTTGTGAGCCATAGAAAGTGAAAGTGAAAGTCATTCAGTCATATCTGACTCTTTGTGACCCAGTGGACACTACAGTCTATGGAATTCTCCAGGCCAGAATACTGGAGTGGGTAGCCTTTCCCTTCTCCAGGGGATCTTCCCAACCCAGGGATTGAATCTAGGTCTCACACATTGTAGGCAGGTTCTTTACCAGCTGAGCCACAAGGGAGATTTGCAAATATTAGCCGTTATTCCAGGTGACTCTTTTCCTGTTTTTAACTTTGAACGTCTGGGTTTCCTTTCCTAGGCTTCAGTTCAGTTCAGTTCAGCCACTCAGTTGTGTCCAACTCTGCATCATGCCAGGCTTCCCTGTCCATCACTAACTTTCAGAGCTTGCTCAGACTCATGTCCATCAAGTTGGTAATGCCATCCAACCATCTCCTTCTGCCTTCAGTCTTTCCAGCATCAGGGTCTTTTCCAGTGAGTCAGTTCTCAACATCAGGTGGCCAAAGTATTGAATTTTCAGCTTCAGCATTAATCCTTCCAGTGAATATTCAGGACTGATTTCCTTTAGGATTTACTGGTTTGATTTCCTTGTGGTCCAAGGGACTCTCGAGAGTCTTCTCCAACACCACAGTTCAAAAGTATCAATTCTTTGGCACTCAGCTTTCTTTATAGTCCAACTGTCACATCCATATGTGACCAAAGTCTCTCACTGTTTCCATTCTTTCCCCATCTACTTGCCATGAAGTGACAGGACCAGATGCCATGATCGTAGTTTTTTGAATGTTAAGTTTTAAGCCAGCTTTCTCACTCTCCTCTTTCACCTTCATCAATAGCCTTTTTAGTTCTTCTTCGCTTTCTGCCATAAGGGTGGTGTCATATGCATATCTGAGGTTATTAGTATTTCTCCCGGCAATCTTGATTCCACCTTGTGCTTCATCCAGCCTGGCATTTTGCATGATGTACTCTGCATATAAGTTAAATAAGCAGGGTGACAATATACAGCCTTGATGTACTCCTTTCCTGATTTGGAACCAGTCAGTTGTTCCATGTCCAGTTCTAATTGTTGCTTCTTGACCTGCATACAGATTTCTCAAGAGGCAGGTAAGGTGGTCTGGTATTCCTATCTCTTGAAGAATTTTCCACAGTTTGTTGTGATCCACACAGTCAAAGGCTTTGGTGTAGTCAATAAAGCAGAAATAGATGTTTTTCTGGAACTCTCTTGCTTTTTCGATGATCCAGCGGATGTTGGCAATTTGATATCTGGTTCCTCTGCCTTTTCTAAATCCAGCTTGAACTTCTGGAAGTTCATGATTCACATATTGCTGAAGCCTGGCTTGGAGAATTTTGAGCATTACTCGTTAGCATGCAAGATGAGTGCAATTGTGCGGGAGGCTGAGATAGGAGTTAGGCGGGAACCACAGCAGCTCACTCATTTGTGAGTATGAAAGCTGTCTGTTCTAGGCTGAATGTCTGTGTTCCCCCAAAATTCACATGTTGAAGCCTTAAACACCAATGTGATGGTATTAGGAAACAAGGCTTATGGGAGATGATTAAGTTTTGATTAGGCCATGAGTGAGACTGTCCTCCTGGGATTAGTACCCTTACATAAACAGAAAGAGAGAGAATCTCCTGAAAAGGCCATATGAGGACACAGTGAGAAGGCTGCTATCCACAAGCCAGGAAGTGGGTCCTCAGCAGACATCAAATCTGCTGACACCTAATGAAATATTAATAGCACCCTCCTCTGCAATGTGGAACATTAATGACCTGGGTTGAATACCCAGTAGAAACAATTTGCCATCTCTCCTTGACTGATACTTTGCATTTTCCCCTAACTGATGTGGATTCAACTCTGCCAGGAAGTAAGTTGACTTTTCCCTGCTGACCACCTTCCCCTTCCCTGTGTCACAGAAGAGGAAGTAATGATGGTTTTATATATAGTTCCTAACTTAAATAACTTTTTACTAACTTTTTAATTAGCAGTTAATTAGAAAATATTTTTATACATGATTTTAAAAATCGAACAGTGTAGAACCATAGCCAATGAAAAAATGTAAATCTCCTCTCATCCCAGACCCTTGATCCCTTTTCCCAAAAAGAACCATGGTTCCTAATTTCTTATATATGGTTCCAGAAATTTTCTATGCATATAGTGATGCTTGTAAAGGCAGTTTTTGGAGATTCTCCTAGAAATCAAACAATAAAACATTATAGTTGTCTGGATCATTTTGAAATTGTTGGGTAATGTTAGACTTGTAATAACTTATATCATGACCCTCAGAAGATGGTTAAGGACCCAGTAACCACTTGCAATTTCCTGTCAGACCTTCCCTCTCTGCATTTTTTGCGGAAGGTCAGTAGCTTCCATAAGGTTTTTTAAAGGGGTCTGTGTACCAAAATAAAGGAGTGGGGAGGAGCATGGCCGGTGGTATAAGAGAAACAACCTTTTACAGATAAACAGAAGATAATGGGGGACACAAGTTCTGCATTTATGGATCACTGGTGATTAACTTTGTGACTGGAAGCTGATGGAGCCATAGGTTGAACAGGGAAGTGTGCCTGGCTGAGCCACCTGGGATGAAATTCGAGGAGTTCTTCAGCCCTGGGTGTTACTGCTAACTCATCGCATGTGGGGAAGTTAATGTCTGAGGCTTTAGAACACGTCTGTGCTCTTGTCCAGTTACTCAGAACTGGAATGAAGTTGTCCAGTTACTGGGAAATTCTCATGGACGGGACCAAGACAAAGTGCTTCCTAACAGAGAGTTCCAGGCTGAAATATAATCCAGAATGAGTTTAGGGAAATTCCTAGGAGGCAGAGCCATATCCAGTGGGTCATGAAAGTCCCAAATGTTTGGGGAAATATCCTTCGTGGGGTCAATATCCTTGATGGAGTTGCGGGGGTCGGGGGATGGTAGGGAGGGTAACCAAGTTTTACATCACCCCCATTTTGGGTTGGCAGGCTGACTGGCCAGAAGGTCTGACCTTACAAGACATTTCTAATATTAGTTTAAATGTTTGTATGGCCCCCCACTCCAGTACTCCCTGTAATTTCCTGTCAGACCTTCCCTCTCTGCATTTTTTGCGGAAGGTCAGTAGCTTCCATAAGGTTTTTTAAAGGGGTCTGTGTACCAAAATAAAGGAGTGGGGAGGAGCATGGCCGGTGGTATAAGAGAAACAACCTTTTACAGATAAACAGAAGATAATGGGGGACACAAGTTCTGCATTTATGGATCACTGGTGATTAACTTTGTGACTGGAAGCTGATGGAGCCATAGGTTGAACAGGGAAGTGTGCCTGGCTGAGCCACCTGGGATGAAATTCGAGGAGTTCTTCAGCCCTGGGTGTTACTGCTAACTCATCGCATGTGGGGAAGTTAATGTCTGAGGCTTTAGAACACGTCTGTGCTCTTGTCCAGTTACTCAGAACTGGAATGAAGTTGTCCAGTTACTGGGAAATTCTCATGGACGGGACCAAGACAAAGTGCTTCCTAACAGAGAGTTCCAGGCTGAAATATAATCCAGAATGAGTTTAGGGAAATTCCTAGGAGGCAGAGCCATATCCAGTGGGTCATGAAAGTCCCAAATGTTTGGGGAAATATCCTTCGTGGGGTCAATATCCTTGATGGAGTTGCGGGGGTCGGGGGATGGTAGGGAGGGTAACCAAGTTTTACATCACCCCCATTTTGGGTTGGCAGGCTGACTGGCCAGAAGGTCTGACCTTACAAGACATTTCTAATATTAGTTTAAATGTTTGTATGGCCCCCCACTCCAGTACTCCTGCCTGGAAAATCCATGGACGGAGGAGCCTGGAAGGCTGCAGTCCATGGGGTTGCTGAGGGTCGGACACGACTGAGCGACTTCACTTTCACTTTTCACTTTCATGCATTGGAGAAGGAAATGGCAACCCACTCCAGTGTTCTTGCCTGGAGAATCCCAGGGACGGGGGAGCCTGGTGGGCTGCCGTCCATGGGGTCACACAGAGTCGGACATGACTGAAGTGACTTAGCAGTAGCAGTAGCAGCAGCAATTGCTCCAGCCACTTTTGTAAGCATTTTTCATGTATTAACCCCTAACTCCTTGATCCTCATAATAGTTCTACAACATGGGGAAACTGAGGTCAGAGTATGCCAGCTACTGTGCAACAACCGCACATTTCACCAGCTTAAGAGACTTAGTAGGTCAGGACCTAATGTGTTGGGTGGGTGACTTAAGATCCACCAAGTCATTCAGGGCTGCCTGGGACTCCCCACCCATCTTGCTGGGTTGCCGCCTTGACAGTCGCAGCTGAAATGTCCCTGTTTCTGAGAGATCTTCCTACATCGCCTTGCCTGAAGCACGATATTCCCCCTTTACTGAGTGACTGAACTGAACTCAACTGAACAACAAAAGACAGAAGATAGGGATGAAAATGACTTCCTCAAGACATGTCTGAGTGGCCAGTTGCCGTTGGCTGAGACCAATGCCTCCCATCTATGGCTCAAAGGAGAGCTGCTTCCTGCTGGCTGTACGGGGAGGGGAATCAGCTGGATGTGGGAAAGAGGCGTGGCCCTCCTGATTAGCTGGAGGGAGGGGAGGAAGCCAAGGCCCAGAGTCTCAGTGTGCAGAGGCTGGGAGACAGACCCATGTGACGTGAAGGCTGACATCAGGACTATTTCCCTTGGACGTGTCCCTGACGTTGCACTGATCTTGATCCTACCAGAGAGCAGATTTTTAATCCATGCCGGTACCACTGGTGCCTGGTACAGAGCCCCGCACCCAAGGCGCGTTCATTCAGGAACACCAGGAGTAAGGTTAAGTAAGCATGCGGCAGTCCATACCCTCCCAGGAGTTTGGACTTTGTCCTGTAGGCTATGAGGGACTCCTTTGATGTTTGACCGACACAATGGCTGGAGGGCTGTGTGGCTGCACTTATAGGCTGAGAAAGCCTTAGAGAAGCAGGTTTTTAGTAAGTCTCAAAATCAACCAGTCCTGAGAAATATGAGGGGGAGGTGGGTAGGGCAGGAAGAATCACTGCAAAGAGAGGCTTTGAGGAAAAAAAAATTGGGGAACCAAGGGAATGTGAAAGTGGGCCTTGAGAGTGTCAGGCCAGAGATAAGGTGGCAGGGAGTGGTGGGGATTGTGGCAAAGCACAAGACAGGCCCCTTGCCTAGGAGACAGCTGCAACTCAGCACCAGCTGCCTGTTACATGTGAGAATCAGGCCCAGGGTTGCCAGGTTTTCAAGTTTTATGTATGAGATCACCATGTTCTCAATATTGGCAGCTACTTTATAATATATAAAATAAATGAAACTTCACAGGCCAAATAAGACATATTGGTGGGCCAAATATAGCACCCTCCCACCCCGCAGGTGGCCAGTTTGAGACCTGGGTATGTGTGTGGGTCGGGAAAGGGGTGAGGAGGGGAGAGAAGGCTGAAGGACACTGAAATTTCCAGCCCAAGTCACCGGGAGAATGGTGGCCTTTAAGACTGTAACTAGGAAGTCTGGAGGTGAAGTCTATGGGGAAGGACTGAAACAGGAGGGAAACAGGCAGGGTACAACCTTTGAAAGAATGATATAGGCCGAGGATGCAGCATGAACTGATTAGAATTGAATGGGTCCATGATGGCAGACAAGTCAGCTCCTCAGGATACGCTCACCGTAACACATCAACAAGCTAAATGACATACCCAGAGGCGCCATGACAGTTCTAAGACCAAGCATCAAAGACCAAAAAGTGAACAGTGCCCAATTCCTGGAAATCTCTGCCCCTTCCCCAAAACAGTTGGAATAGTCCTCCCATTCATTAGCTTGTGAAATTACCCAGTCCATAGAAGCTAACTTCACCACATTTTGTGGCTGCATTCACTCTCTGGGACAGCCCTCACTCTTGTCTGTGAAGTGTGTTTCTCTCCAGAAAAGGGAAAAAGATATGACACTGGAAGATGAGCTCCCCAGGTTGGTAGGTGTCCAATGTGCTACTGGGGAAGAGCAGGGAAATTCCAAAAGGAATGAAGAGGCTGAGCCAAAGCAGAAATGATGCCCAGTTGAGGATGTGTCTGGTGGTAAAAGTAAAGTGCAGTGCCCTAAAGAACAGTATTGCATAGGAATCTGGAATGTTAGGTCCATGAATCAAGGTAAATTGGATGTGGTCAAACAGGAGATGGCTAAGTGAACATTGACATTTTAAGAATCAGTGAACTGAAATGGATGGGAATAGGCAAATTTAATCCAGATGACCATTATATCTACTATTGTGAGCAAGAATCTCTTAGAAGGAATGCAGTAGGCTTCATAGTCAACAGAAAGAGTCGAAAATGCAATACTTGGGTGCAGTCTCAAAAACGACAGAATGATCTCATTTGTTTCCGAGACAAACCATTCAACATCATAGTAATCCAAGTCTGTGCCACAAGAAGCTGAAATTGAACAGTTCTATGAAGACCTACAAGACCTTCTGAACTAACACCAGATAAAGATGTCCTTTTCATCACAGGGGACTAGAAGCAAAAGCAGGAAGTCAAGAGATACCTGGAGTAACAGGCAAATTTGACCTTAGAGAACAAAATGAAGCAAAGCAAAGGCTAACAGAGTTCTGCCAGAGAATGCACTGGTCATAGCAAACACCCTCTTCCAACAACACGAGAGACAACTCTGTATGTGGACATCACCAGATGGTCAATATCGAAATCAGATTGATTATATTCTCTGTAACCAAAGATGGAGAAGCTCTATGTAGTCAGGAAAAGAAGACCAGGAACTGACTATAGCTCAGATCATGAAAACCTTATTGCAAAATTCAGACTTGAAGTGTAGAAAATGGGCTTCCCTGGTAGCTCAGCTGGTTAAGAATCCACCTGCGATGCAGGCCCAGTTTAGTTCCTGGGTCAGGAAGATCCCCTGGAGAAGGGATAGGCTACCCACTCCAATATTCTTGGGCTTCCCTGGTGGCTCAGATTGTAAAGAATTCACCTACAATGTGGGAAACCTGGGTTCAGTCCCGGGGTCAGGAAAATCCCTGGAGGGGGGCAAGGCAACCTACTCCAGTATTCTTACCTAGAGAATCCCCATGGACAGAGGAGCCTGGCAGGCTATAGTCCATGGGATCGCAAAGAGTCAGACACGACTGAGTGACTAAGCACAGCACAGGGAAAACCACTTGGCCATTCAGGTATGACCTAAATCAAATCCTTTATGATTATACAGTGGAAGCAACAAATAGATTCAAGGGATTAGATCTGAAAGAGTGCTTGAAGAACTATGAGAGGTTTGTAACATTATACAGGAGATGGTGACTGAAACCATCCCAAGAAAAAGAAATGCAAGGCAAAACTGTTGTCTGAGGAGGTCTCACAAATAGCTGAGAAAAGAAGAGAAGTGAAAAGCAAAGGAAAAAGAGAAAGATATACCCAACCGAATGCAGAGTTCCAGAGAATAGCTAGGAGAAATAAGAAAGCCTTCTTAAGTGAACAATGCAGAGAAATAGAGGAAAACAACAGAATGAGAAAGACTAGAGATCTCTTCAAGAAAATTAGAGCTACCAAGGAAACATTTCGTGCAGAGTTGGCACACTAATGGACAGAAACAATAAGGACCTAACAGAGGCAGAAGAGATTAAGAAGACATGGCAAGAATACACAGAAGAACTGTACCAGAAAGGTCTTAATGACCCAAATAACTATGATACTGTGGTCACTCACCTAGACCAAGACATTCTGGAATGTGAAGTCAAGTGGGCCTTAGGGTGCATTACTGTGAACAAAGCTGGTGGAGGTGATGGAATTTCAGCTGAGCTATTTCAAATCCTAAAAAAATGGGGCTGTTAAAGTGCTGCACTTAGTATGCCAGCAAATTTGGAAAACTCAGCAGTGGTCACTGCTGAAGGACTAGAAAAGGCCAGTCTTATTCCAATCCCAAAGAAGGACAATGCCAAAGAATGTTCAAACTACTGTGCAGTTGCACTCATTTCACATGCTAGCAAAGTAATGCTCAAAATCCTCCAAGCTAGGCTTCAACAGTATGTGAATCAAGAACTTCCAGATGTTCAAGCTGGATTTAGAAAAGGCATAAGAACCAGAGATCAAACTGCCAACATCTGTTAGATCTAGGAAAAGCAAAAGAATTCCAGAAAAACTTCTGCTTCTTTGACTACACTAAAGCCTTAGTGTGGGTCACAACAAACTGTGGAAAATTCTTAAAGAGATGGGAATTCCAGACCACCTGATCTGCCTCCTGAGAAATTGTATGCAGGTCAAGAAGCAACTGTTAGAACTGGACATGGAAAATGGACTGGTTCAAAAATTGAGAAAGGAATAAGTCAAGGTTATGTATTGTCACCCTGCTTATTTAACTTACATGCAGAGTACATCATAAGAAATGCTGGGTGAATCACAACCTGGAATCAAGATTGCCAGGGGAAATATCAATAACGTCAGATATGCAGATGATACCACTCTAATGGCAGAAAGCGAAGAGGAACTAAAGAGCCTATTGTTGAAGATGAAAGAGGAAAGTGAAAAAGCTGGTTTAAAACTCAACATTCAGAAAGCTAAGATCATGGCATCTGGTCCCATCACTTCATGGCAAATAGATGGGAAAACAGTGGAAACAATGATAGACTTTATTTTCCTGAGCTCCAAATATACTATGGATGGCAACTGCTGCCATTAAATTAGAAGACATTTGCTCCTTGGAAGAAAAGCTATGATAAACCTAGACAGCATATTAAAAAGCAAAGACATCATTTTGCCTACAAAGGTCCATCTAGTCAAAGCTATGGCTTTTCCAGTAGTCATGTATGGATATGAAATTTGGACCATAAAGAAGGCTGAGTGCCTCAGAATTGATACTTTGGAACTGTGCTGCTGGAGAAGACTCTTGAGAGTCCTTGTACTGCAGGGAGATCAAATTGGTCAATTCTAACAGAAATCAACCCTAGATATTCATTGGAAGGACTGATGCTGAAGCTCCAATACTTTGGCTACCTGTTGCAAAGGACCAACTTACTGGAAAAGATCCTGATGCTGGGAAAGATTGGAGGCAGGAGGTGAAGGGAATGACAGAGGATGAGATGATTGGATGACATCATAGACTCAATGGACACGAGTTTGAACAAACTCTGGGAGATGGTGAAGGACCAGAAATCCTGGCATGTTACAGTCATGGTGTCACCGAGAGTGGAACACAACTTAGTGACTGTACAACAACAATAACACATCAGCAAGCTAAATCACACACCCAGAGGCACCATTTCAGTTCTAAGACCATCAAAGGCCAAAAAGTGGGTGGTGGCCCAATTCCTGGAAATCTTCACTCCTTGCCCCAAACAGCTGGAATAATCCTTCCACTCATTAGCCTATGAAATTACCCAGCACATAAAAGCTGACCACACCACATTTCGTGGCTGCACTCACCCTCTGGGACGGCCTACACTCTTGTCTGTGAACTGTGTTTCTCTCTAAATAAATCCACTTCTTGGCTATCATTTTGTCTCTCACTGAATACTTTCTGCAATGAGACATCAAGAATTGAGCTTCATTAGATCCTGAAACCAGGTCTGTGATCTTAGTTGAAAGATCATAGGTTTTGGCTGGATTCGAGTCCAGGCCACATGGGTTCAAATACCCGTCTGAGGCCAACGTTTTCAAGATGATGGTGAAGTGCTGTGGACATCAAATGACACAAGAGGACTCAGGCTGGCAAAAGGAGTTTTCCTTTGGAAATAGCTGGATTGCCCAGGTCATTGGATAGAGACTGGAGGGAGGGCCTGTGAGTGTGGTTATTTGGTGATAGATATGACAGTGGTCTCTCTGGGAACTTCTATAAGGGGATCATTCTGTTTTGGACTTGGAAGAAGGTGTATTTATGATTTGCACCCTGCTAGGAGTCAAAGGAGGCTTCCTGGGTGGCTTAGTGGTAAAGAATTCACTTCCCAATACAGAAAATGTGAGTTTGATCCCTGGGTGGGGAGGTCCCCTAAAGAAGGAAACGGCAACTCACTCCAGTATTCTTGCCTGGAAAATCCCATGGGGAGAGGAGCCTAGTGGGCTGTAGTCCATGGGGCTGCAAAAAAGAGTTGAACACAACTTAGCTAAGACTAAACAACAATGAGGTGAACCTAAGAATGCTATGTTACAGCCTTTGAGACACAGGTTCAAATCCTGGCTCAGCCCCTGGCTGTCCAGTACCTTGGGTGGAGTCTCTCCAGGGGCCCCCCTTTCGGGGATCTCCGTCCCATGTGGATGATAATATTGGCCTTGACAGGTTGAGAGGAGGTGTCCCCAGCTCCCTCTCCAGGTCCCCCTGCCCCACATAGAGTACTAAAATAGTTGCTTTCTGGCAACCCTCATTCCCCAGGACCCCACCGTCCTCTCCTGGAACAAAGGGCTCGCATGGGGTGCACACAGGGTCCTTTCTGGTTCCCTTCATCCCATCTGGACCTCGTGAATCCCTCCCTCCCCCAGTGGGGCTGCCCCCTCAGCCACCTAGAGCCGTGGCACACCCTCAACATCCAGAAGACACTCCCTTCACTGCTGGGGACTCAGCACCCCCAGAGGGGTCCTGAGGAACAGTGAGTGGCCTCCTCCTGGTTCAGGGCAGCCGGAGAACATCCTGAGGCTGTGGACACCAGTTCCGGGTAGTTTTGTGTGACAAGGGCCCTGTCTTCATGGAGCTTCTAGCCTCTGGCAGGATGGAAGGTGCCACAGGCTACTCAGGACTATCTTGTGGTAACATTTATTGAGTACTTACTGAGTTGGCCAAAAGGTTCATTTGGTTTTTTTCTGGAAGATGGCTCTAGCAGCATTTAGTTCGAATGAAGTCTTTGACTTCATTCGAAATGATTGTTAGATTGCATTGTGACCACTCTCATATAGTGTGCATTAACAAAAAACTTATCAAAACTGGTGAATGTTTGCTTAGTTGTTTTAATATTGAAAATGGGCGGGAGGAGCAACATTTTTGGCATACTTTGCTTTAGTATTTCAGAAAAGGTAAAACAAAACTGAAAAGCAAAGTTTTTGTGCAATATATGGAAAAGTTGCTGTGACGGATTGGACATGTCAAAAGTGGTTTGTGAAGTTTCATGTTGGCAATTTCTCACTAGATGATGCTCCGTGGTTGGAGAGACCAGATGAAGTTGATAGCGATCAAATCGAGACATTAGTTGAGAATAATCAGTGTTACACCACATAGGAAATGGCCGACATACTCAAAATGTCCAAAGCAAATCACTTGCACCAAGCTTAGTTATATTAATCAATTTGATGTTAGGGTTCCACGTAAGTTAAATGAAAAAACCCTTTTTGATCATTTTCTACATGCAGTTCTCTACTTATTAATAATGTACCAAAAACGTTCCATTTTTAAGATGAATTTTGACAGGCAATGAAAGTGGATACTGTACAATAATGTGGAAAGGAAGAGATCGAGGGGCAAGTGATATGAACCCCCATCCGCACCAAAGGTAGGTCTTCTTCCAGAGTTGCGATCTTGTATATAGGTGGGACTGGGAGTCCTCTATTTTGAGCTCCTTCCAGGAAACCAAATGATTAATTCAAACAAGTACTGCTTCCAATTAGACCAACTGAAAGCAGAACTCAATGAAAAGCATCTGGAATTAGTCAACAGAAAGCATGTAATCCTCCACCAGGATAATGCAAAACCACATGTTTCTTTGATGACCAGGCTAACACTTGAGCTTGACTGGGAAGTTCTGATTCATCACACTGAAATTCACCAGACATTGCACTTTCGGATTTCCATTTATTGTGGTCTTTACAAAATTCTCTTACTGGAAAAAAATTTTAATTCCTTGGAAGACTGTAAAAAGCACCTGGAACAGTTCTTTGTTCAAAAAGAAAGCTTTGAAAAGATGGAATTGTGAAGTTTCCTGAAAAATGGCAGAAGGTAGTGGATACTTTTGAACTGTGATGTTGGACAAGACTCTTGAAGGAGATCAAACCAGTCAGTCCTAAAGGAAATCAGTCCTGAATATTCACTGAAAGGACTGATGCTGAAGCTGAAGCTCCAGTACTTTGGCCACCAGATATGAAGAACTGACTCATTGGAAAAGACCCTGGTGCCAGGAAAGATTGAAGGCAGGAGGAGAAGGGGACAACAGAGGATGAGATGGTTGGATGGCATTACCCCCTTGATGGACATGAGCTTAAGCAAGCTTTGGGATTTGGTGATGGACAGGGAAGCCTGGTGTGCTGCAGTCCATGGGGTCACAAAGAATTGGACACAACTAAGCAACTGAACTGAACTGAGTAGATACTTAAGTCCCATGACAATATACTAAGGGTTGTTCTATTATGATGTCCACTTCACAGATGAGTAAACTGAGACTCAGTTAAGTAGCTTGCTCCCCTCCCTCCCTGGGTTGCAGAAGCTGGGCCCCCCTGACTCTCAGGAGACCTCACTGTTTAGCTCTAGAGAGCTAAGCACATGGATTATTAGGAGCATTGTGGACAAGGTGGTTTCAACCTGAGATCCAGTGGAGGGAGAAAATACTTGGAAGGAACAGCCAGGTACACAAGACAACCTTGTCTTCTCTGCCCACATTCTGTGCACTGAGGAGTATTTCTCAGTTGTCAGCAGTCACCCACTGCATCCCTGAACCTAAGATAGAAGCAAGATAAAGTCCTAGTACTGCATCAATACCAACTGATGGTGGTAAATGCCCTACACACTTGAGCTCATGACTTCCTCTGGCAGCTCCAGTAGACAGACACACTTTTATTATTTCCCTTTTATGACTTTGAGCTTCCCTAGTGGCTCAGACAATAAAGAATCTGCCTGCAATGCAGGAGACCCAGGTTCAATCCCCTTGCCAGTACTCTTGCCTGGGAAATCCTATGGACAGAAGAGCTTGGCCAGCTACAGTCCATGGGGTCATAAAAAAAGTTGGACATGACTTAGCAACTAAACAACAGCAACCATATGATGGACTTCTGAGCCAAAGAAAGGAACTAAATGAACTGCAGACACAGGCAACACTGTGGATGAACAAAGAAGCAGACAGAGCACACACTCTCTTGGCTCATTTATGTACATTTCTAGTGCAGGTAGAACTAACCTGTAGTGACAGAATGCAAACCAGTGATTACCTGGGCCAGGGGTTGACCGGAGGAAAGCACACACAGGGAACTTTCTGGGAATGGCTTGTGTCTTGATCCCAGCGGTAGTTACATGGACACATGTTGTTAAAACTTTTCAAACTGTACACTAAGACCTATGCCATCTACGAGATGCAAGTTACACTTTAAGTAATCAAGCAAATGAGCAGATGCCTCCACTCCAGCCCTGGCAACTCAAGAGTCAGCGGTCTTGAGTGGGGTCCCAGGGTACCTGGCACAGACAGCCTCAGCCCTGGGTGGGCACCCTGGACTCTCACTGCTGAAGTCTCTTCTGACCAGGACAGCTGAGTCTTAGAAGATGTTAAGCGTTTACTGTCGGTCTGTTTCTAAGCATAAACCTAACTCGGGTCAAAGTCTGGTCCTGGGGCTGACTCCTGATAGTTGGCAAGACCAGCTCTAAGCCCTGCACAAAGCACCCTCAGTTGCTGGACTGATCCTGGCTGTGTGCCAGGCATCACAAGGGTCGGCTATACGGGGGCAAGAGGCAGGACTCCTGCACAGGGCGGCGGACATCTGCCTGGTGCTGGACAGCAGGCAGAACTAGACAGACCCTCTCTGGGTTCGGTCTCCCTGCCCGCCAGAAAAATCATGACTTTGGCTGTGTGTTGAGGAGCTGTTGTGTAACAGCTGAATTTTGTAAGAGGCTGTTCTTAGGATGTTTCTTAGGTGCCCCAGCTCAGAGGCAGCCTGGCTCAGGTCTCACATCTCCATAGTTAGCTATGTCTTTGTGCAAATGACTTAACTCTCTCTGCTCCGCATCTGTGAAATGAAGAAAATGGCAGTGCTTCACAGTGCCTTGAGCAGGGGAAGCATAGTAAATGTTGACTGTTACAACAATTATTGCCAGACTTAATGCTTATAATAACCTGTGGGTATAGGTGCTATTCGTATGCCCATTTTACAGAGCCAAAACTGAGGTTTAGAGAGCTCAAGTCAGTCTGCCATCAGACTTTAGGGGATTGGTGCAGAAGCATCCTCCCTCCCCCATCCTGGAATGAGAATCCATTGCTGGTTAAACAAGACAGGTGTCCTCCATCAGGAAGGCTGTGTGTACTGGTTCTGAAAAGGGGTTCACCTCGTGGCTCGAGCAGCTGTGGAATGCTGGACAAGCTGCTTAACCACCTCAGTTTCCTCATCTCTAGAATGGCAGTGCTAATCCTGGCTTTAAAAAGCTGCTGTGAGGATGAAATGAGTCAAAATGTGTGTGTCACCCAGAATGGCACCCTGCACGTGGCCAGCCCGTCAGCCCAGCCAGCTTTATTCACCGCCACTGTGAGAGCACGCACGTCTCTCCCGGGTGGCCTGTGGCAACAGGAGGAGTCAAAAGCCTTTTGAGCCGCTTGCAGGGAATCTGAGGTTCTGTGGTTGAACCCTCTCATGGATTCTCTCATTTTAAATATTCAAAGCCTTGTTCCCAACTTTGTCCCATGGGTCCTAACCCTCATGTTTACTCTACTGGAAGAGACTCAGGGCTGACAGTCGCCGTCATGTCTAAATGGACGGTGACAGGCTTCTCGCCTCACTGACGCTGGTTCTCAGATTGGGGGATGGGGAGGTAGCAGGTGCTGGACGGGACTGAGCTCAAGGTGAACAGACAACCCTTTTGTTCATTGACTTTGTGTGTTTTTTTTTTTTTTTTTTTTTGCCTGCATCTTGGGAACCACAGTGTGGGTTTCTCAAGCTGTTCTATTTCCTTTGGATTGAAAACAAAATAAAAGGCAGACCATCAAACCAGAATATCCTGATGCCTGCACGAGACTCCGAGGACTGGTTTACATTGAAAAATGTGTGACCTCACTAAACTGAGAGCAGAGGGGCCACACAACGCGGTGCATCTCTTCTGAATTCTAACCCCTTCTTGGCCTGAGGAGGAGCCAGTCTGCCTCTCAGAGCCTCAGTTTCCTCATCTGTTCAGTGGGTACACTTATGGCACCCACGTCCTGGGGCTGCTGTGAGATCAGGCTGTCAAGGTCTTAGTACAGTGCCTGGCACACAGTACAGTCTCAACAAGCATGAGCCAAAGGGATTATCGATTTGCCAGCCCCACTCTGGGTTGAACTGTTAAGTTCTGGATATCTCACCAACTGGCTGTGTGACCTTGGGCTAATTACTTCACCCCTCTGAACTTCAGGTTCTTAGCAAAAGTGAGACCCCATGATACCTATGTAAAAGCTTGTCCTGAGGACTAAATTAAGGACGATAACTCCTAAAGGCAGCCTGGCACTGTCCTTAGGATATTCAAGTGATTGTGCTCACCATGCAGTGCTGGGGTACATGGCCTTGACTTTCAGAGAGAGCAAACAAAATCATAAGCGTCTCCCAGTGATGCTGGGGTACCTGGTCCAGCCCCAAGTGAGAAGGAACTTGGTTGATGCTTCTTAGAGTGAGGGAGAGGCCAGGCACAAAGGGTCTGAGAAAAAACTAATCTCCAGGGATGAACATCAGTTACTTACCAGATGGTGGTGAGGGGTAAAGGAGTGCCAGACAGAGGGCATGGAAATAGCAACTGTTCGTTAGCTTGAGTGGCCACTGGGTCTTCTGTGTCGGGCTTGTTTCTGGACGCATGTCTGGAAGTAAAATGTTTTATAGCAGCAGTCTTTGGGAACATATGGATAGACAGAACTTGCTTACATGGATTCTGAATACAAAGATGTCATTTACCCAAAAAGCACACGAAGGGATTAGGATTCCCCAAAAGCAGAATTCTTTACTTTAGAGAAGCATTCAAGGAAATTCTTCTCCATGTCAAGTGCCTCTCGTGGGTGTAAAATGTGTTTGACTTATGAATAAGTGGGCAGGATTCTGCAGTGGTAGCAGGCATAGTCACAGGGTCAGATTTCCCAGGTGGAACCCCTACTCTGCCTGTTACCACCCAGGAGACCATGCGTCATGTGTGTCCACTTCCTCATCTGCAAGATGGGGATTATCATAAATAATACCTCTTTCACCTCATCGGTTTCAGGAGAAATAAACCAGATAGCCCATGTGAAGAAACGTTAATGACACATAGTAGGGGTGTGATACTTGTGGCTATTATTAATTCCAGGAGTATTTACAGAGCATCTGCTATGCGCCTGGTACTCTCTGCCCTGTGTCTGCCCTCGTGGAGCTTATTCTAGGGTGTGGGATATGGTTCGGGAGGAGGGAAAAGTCAGGCAAAACATAACCTAAGCAAACAAGATGAACGCAGGTTGTCATCATCGCTGTTTCCCAAACCAGCAGGAAGCTAAGATGCAGGATCAAGTAGGGCAAGTACTTGCACACATTCGACTTGAAACACCTCAGTGATAGCGATGTTTAAGTGACAGATGAGAAGGAGCCAGGGCTGAGGGGCAGGTGGTTGGACATGGGGTGGGGGCGAGGGGCAGCCTGGAGCAGCTCTTCACAGACTTGAGATGCACCTTGTGCCACCTGTGGACATGCAGGTGCTGCTCCCGAGGGCCCAGGTGGACCTGAGGTTCAGCTTCGCTAACCAACTCCAGAGTCTCCAAGACTGCCAGTCCACGGACCACACCGTGGCCGGGGCCGGAAGACAGAGGGAGCCAGGATCCAGGTGGCAGAGCACCCGGAAGGCCAGTGGGGAGCTTGGATTTCATTCCCAAAGGCAGTAGGAAGGCAGGCAGGAGAGTGACATGGCTGAAGGACACTTCCAGAAGCTCATTTGCCTGCTGTGCAGAGAAGACTCGCTGGGGTCAGGGTGGCAGCAGGGAGACCCGGCGGGAGGCGACACAGTCACTCAGGCTGCAGCAGAAGAGGCAGGAAGTAGGTTTATTTGAGCACTTTGGACGAGTAGACTACAACACTTGAATGAATACAGATATTCATTCTATATTCAGTGTTGAATATAGACACCCTTAATAATCTTTTTTCCTTAATAATCTTAATAAAGATTCTTAATGTGTGCTTCATTTTTAAATATTTTACATCAGTAGTCTAGAGCAGTGGTTCTCAGCCAAGGGGGTTCTGCAACCCTCCCCCCTCCCCTAATCCAAGGAACACTTGGCAATGTCCCAGCTGGGATCAGGTGTTTTTTGCAGGACTTCCTTGGCAGTCCAGCAGTTAAGGCTCCCAAAGCAGGGGGCTGGGGTTCAATCCCTGGTCAAGGAACTAGACCCCACACCACATACCACAACTTAAAAGCCTGCATGCTACAACTAAAGATCCCTCATGCCACAACTAAGACCTGGTACAGCCAAGTAAATAAATAAAGATAAATATTTTTTTTTTAAAGATGCTCCTGGTATCTAGTGGGTGGAGAGCAGAGATACTGCTAAATAGCCTACAATGCACAGGACAGCACTCCAGCAAAGAATTATTGGATCCAACATGTCAATGGTGTTAAGCGGGGAAACCCTAATGTAGAGGCATAGAAAATTGGATGTGCACAGAGCCCCCTCCTCTCACCCCAGCCCCGCACCCCAAAGAGAACCACTGTTACCAGTTTGCTACACAGCTGCCCAGGCAGTGTTCTGTGCATACACAGAACACAGATTTCCTATAAATGGTCTCACCCCAGAAGAGATGCTAGGGAGATGCTTAGAACCCAAGGGCACTGAGATGGGCACAGAGGAGGGCCATCTGCTTGTTTTGCTAAATCTATTCTGTTCGCACCCACTGAAGGTCACACCAGCCAGGGGAGGGGTGGGGAAGTGACCGAAAGCTTTAGTCAGTCCGTCAGTTCAGTCGCTCAATTGTGTCCCACTCTTTGTGACCCAATGGACTGCAGCATGCCAGGCCTCCCTGTCCATCACCAACCCCCAGTTTACTCAAACTCATGTCCATTAAGTCAGTGATGCCATCCAACCATCTCATCCTCTGTCGTCCCCTTCTCCTCCTGCCTTCAATCTTTCCCAGCATCAGAGTCTTTTCCAGTGAGTCAGTTCTTTACATCAGGTGGCCAAAGGATTGGAGTTTCAGCTTCAGCATCAGTCCTTCCAATGAATATTCAGGACTGATTTCTTTTAGGATGGACTGGTTAGATCTCCTAGCTGTCCAAGGGACTCTCAAGAGTTTTCTCCAACACTACAGTTCAAAAGCATCAATTCTTTGGCACTCAACTTTCTTTATGGTCCAACTCTCACATCCATACATGACTACTGGAAACACCATAGCTTTCACTAGACGGACCTTTGTTGGCAAAGTAATGTCTCTACTTTTTAATATGCTGTCTAACTTGGCCATGGCTTTTCTTCCAGGGAGCAAGCATCTTTTAATTTCATGGCTGCAGTCACCGTCTGCAGTGATTTTGGAACCCAAGAAAATAGTCTGTCACTGTTTCCACTGTTTCCTCATCTATTTCCCATGAAGTGATGGGACCAGATGCCATGATTTTCATTTTCTGAATGTTGAGCTTTAAGCCAACTTTTTCACTCTGCTTGTTCACTTTCATCAATAGCCTCTTCAGTTCCTCTTCACTTCCTGCCATAAGTGTGGTGTCATGTGCATATCTGAGGTTATTGATATTTCTCCCAGCAATCTTGATTCCCACTTGTGCTTCCTACAGCCCAGCATTTCTCATGATGTACTCTGCATAGAAGTTAAATAAGCATGGTGACAATATACAGCCTTAACATACTCCTTTTCCTATTTGGAACCAGTCTGTTGTTCCATGTCCAGTTCTAACTGTTGCTTCCTGACCTGCATGCAGATTTCTCAAGAGGCAAGTCAGGTGGTCTAGTATTCCCATCTCTTTCAGAATTTTCCACAGTTTATTGTGATCCACACAGTCAAAGGCTTTGGCATAGTCAATAAAACAGAAACAGATGTTTTTTTGGAACTCTCTTGCTTTTTCTATGATCCAACAGATGTTGGCAATTTGATCTCTGGTTCCTCTTCTTTTCTAAAACCAACTTGAACATCTGGAGGTTCACAGTTTACATATTATTGAAGCCTGGCTTGGAGAATTTTGAGCATTACTTTGCTAGTGTGTGAGATGAGTGCAATTGTGCAGTAGTCTGAGCATTCTTCGGAATTGCCTTTCTTTGGGATTGGGATGAAAACTAACCTTTTCCAGTCCTGTGGCCACTACTGAGTTTTTCAAATTTGCTGGCATATTGAGTGCAGCACTTTCACAGCATCATCTTTCAGGATTTGAAAGAGCTCAACTGAAATTCCTTAAAGCCTTATACCTCTATAAACTATGATATTCTTTCTTTTCTCCAAAGAGCACTCTGAAAACTGCACGTTATAATGCAGGCAATCTCTCTAACTGGGACTAACACATAGAGTCCAGGATTTCAGCACAGGATGGCATGCTGAGATAATAGTCCCACCCAACCTCTTATTTCACAGATGGGAAAATTGAGGCCCAGGACTTTTTGTAAATAGAAAAATCCTTGTATCAGTCTCTGCTTCATTTACTGGGACTTTAATTTCAGACTTCCACTGTAATGCGCAGTGACAGCTTATGTTCCTGATTTTTTTTTCTTGGAAATGTCCGTATGTGAGGTTGGTTACAGTGGCTGACAAAGAGGATGTATTTTAGCAAAATTGGAACGATAAGGACAATGTCCCCTTCATGGATCATAGTCTTGTCATAGCAAAGAGGCTTGCATAACTCAGTGAAGCTATGAGCCATGCTGTGCAGGGCCACCCAAGATGGATGGGTCATAGTGAAAAGTTCTGACCAAGAGATCAAACTAGTCAGCCCTAAAGAAAATCAACCCTGAATATTTATTGGAAGAACTGATGCTGAACCTGAAGCTGCAATGGCTTTGGCCTCCTGATGCAAAGAGCCAACTCGTTGGAAAAGACCCTAATGCTGGGAAAGACTGAAGACAAAAAGAGAAGGGGGCAGCAAGGAATGAGATGGTTGGATGGCATCACCAACACAATGGGCATGAATCTGAGCAAGCTCTGGGAGACAGTGAAGGACAGAGGAGCCTGGCATGCCACAGTCCACGGGGTCACAAAGAGTTGGACACAAACTTAGTGACTGAGCAACAACAGTGTATTAAATTTCCCTGAAATCAGAATTACTTTTGAGTGTGTCCTATACTCCAAAATTATCTCCTACCTTTTTTTTTTCTTTTACTGTGCCATGTGGAATGCAGGGGATTAGCTCCCCAACCAGGGTTCATACCCATGCCTCCAGTATCAGGAGCTTACATTCTTTACTGCTGGATCACCAGGAAAGTCCCTCTCTGCTTTTAAAGGATGGCCATAGCAAAGGGGAAGAGTTTTTCTGTTCAGATTTGTTTGGCTTCAGTGCCCTTAAAAGGTGGAAAAGAAAGGTTGCAACCCAATGGCAGTCTTCTTGAAAGAGCAGGAGGGATTTTACTGGTCTGTGAACTCCCAAGGTCTAAGAAGTACTGGTTTAATCCCTTCGCTGGCTGAATTGAGGGCAGGGCTTGCTGTCATTTTCCAACACCCACTGAGGAGCCTCACAGTTTTGGGGAGGTCGGATTTTAATGCAGTCTCAGATATGGCGTGTTCCCCCCAGGCGTCATCCTCCCATCACCAAGCTTCTGTCCTCTACAAGGCTGCAGGGAGCCCCCCAGGTGGAAAGCGTGATCCCCGCCCAGCAGGACTCCAAGTGAGGACCCCATGGACCTCGGTGGTCATCTGGCAGCAGTAGGGGCGCCCACACCTGGAATCCACTGTGGTCTCCATCAGCCTCTCCCCGCCCCTCTCCCCAAAGGACGTGAGCCCCTGCCTGGCCAACTCCTTGGAAGAAAAGTGATGACAAACCCAGACAGTGTATTAAAACGCAAAGACATCACTTTGCTGACAAAGGCCCATATAGTCAAAGCTGTGGTCTTTCCAGTAGTCATATGTGGCTGTGAAAGTCGCTCAGTCGTGTCCAACTCTTTGCAACCCCATTAACTATACAGTCCGTGAAATTCTCCAGGCCCGAATACTAGAGTGGGTAGCCTTTCCCTTCTCCAGGGGATCTTTCCCAATCCAGGGATGGAACCCAGGTCTCCCGCATTGCAAGCGGATTCTTTACCAACTGAGTTGTGAAGAAAGCCTGGATGTGAGAATTGGACCATAAAGAAGGCTGAGCACCGAAGAATTGATGCTTTCGAAGTGTGGTGCTGGAGAAGACTCTTGAGAGTCCTTTGGACAGTAAGGAGGTCAAAGCAGTCAATCCTAAATGAAATTAACCTGAATATTCATTGGAAGGACTTGCTGAAGTTGATGCTCCAGTACTTTGGCCATCTGATGGGAAGAGCTGACACATTCGAAAAGACAAAGATGGAAGGCAAAAGGAGAGGGGGCAGCAAAGGATGAGATGGTTGGATGGCATCACCGACTCAGTGGGCATGAATTTGAGTAAACTCTAGGAGATAGTGGAGGACAGAGGAGTCTGGCATGCTGCGGTCCATTTGGTCACCGAGTCGGACATGACTGAGCAACTGAACAACAACAACTGGTTCGTGAGCGAGATGGGAACCTTAGTGAGGACGGCCACATTAGAAAGACTCCCTGGGCATCCTCCATACCTGTTTTCCCAGATCCCTCAGGTGGAGGGGAGCCTGAACTCCGAGCTAAGGGGTTTGGCTTAGACTTTGGCACTGGGGAGCCCCTGAAGCTTCTGAGCAGCGAGAAGCAGAATAAAAAAGGCTGTTTCCTGGAGCTCAAAATGGCAGCAGCCAGTTCCAGGAATTTGACTGGAAGCGGGGCTGGGACAGGAAGCCAGGTGGGCACAGGCAAGTGTGAGGGCTGCCTCTGGAGTGGTGGCAGGGAAAACCGAAAAGGAGGAAGAAGAGGAGAGGGCGGAACTCAGGCCTGGATGAGGGAGAGCCCCGGTCCGGATGAACAGGGTTTCCAGCGCTGATGGGGAAGATGGTGGCTTTGCCAGTTGGGGAGACCACAGAGGTCACAGACTCTCCCAGCCTCAGTAACAT